>JAQHUG010000105.1:6664508-6693530 GCA_028555095.1 Dicrostonyx torquatus | reverse complement strand
AAAAATGGAGCACAGACCTAAACAGAGAACTCTCAACAGAGGAATCTAAAATTGTTGAAAGGAAATGTTCAACATCTTTAGTCATCATCAAATGCAAATCAAAACAACTCTGAGATTCCATCTTATACCTGTAAGAATGGTCAAGATCAAAAACACTGATGACAACTTATGCTGGAGAGGTTGTGGGGTAAAGGGAACATTCCTGCATTCCTGGTGGGAATGTCAGCTGATACAGCCCCTTTGGATGCCAGTGTGGTAATTTCTCAGAAAATTAGGAAACAACCTTCCTCAAGACCTAGTAATACCACTTTTGAGTATATATCCAAAGGATGCTCAATTGTGCCACAAGGACATGTGCTCAACTATGTTGATAGCAGCATTGTTTGTCATAGCCAGAACCTGGAAACAACCTAAATGCCCTTCGACTGAAGAATGGATAAGGAAAATGTGGTACATTTACACAATGGAGTAATTACTACACAGAAGAAAAAAAAAAGAAAAAGAAACCCGACATCTTCAATTTTTCAGGCAAATGTATGGAGCTAGAAAACATCATTTTGAATTAGGTAGCCCAAATACAGAAAGACAATTATCACATGTACTCACTCATAAGTGGTTTTTAAATATAAAGCAAAGAAAACCGGCCCACAAATCACAGTCTCAGAGAACCTAGACAACAATGAGAACCCTAAGGGAGACATACATAGATCTAAGCTACATGGATGTAGAAAAAGACAAGATCTTCTTAGTAAATTGGGAACATGGGGACCTTGGGAGAGAGTTGACAGGGAGGGGAGAGGCAGGGAGGGGAACAGAGAAAAATGTAGAGCTTAATAAAAATCAACTTAAAGAAAAAGCTCAGTCCCCTACTCAAATAGCACTTTTTTTTTCTTTTTTTTTTTTAATTGTTAAAAGAAAAATTTACATTTACTCCCCTGGTCCCGCGACCTCCCGCTCCCCCACTACTGCCCTCCCACTACTTCTCTGATATGGGGCAGGATACCCTGCCCTGTGGAAAGCCCAAGGCCCTCCCCCCTCCACCTTGGCCTAAGAAGGTGTGCATCCATATAGAATAGGTTCCCAAAAGGCCATGTATATCTTTTAACCTGAGGAAAGTATTTCAGTCATCATTCTTAATATTCTGAGGACATATCCCAAATAAAAACAAACGGGGTTGTAGAAGAAAGGGAGTGCTGTGTCTAGCAAATGCTTTCGGTCATCCAAGATGCCAGTCAATGTGTGACAGCAGGTAGAGAGTAGGATGCACCCAACTACAAGAAACCACATAAATCTGTCTTAGAATTTTTTTAAAAGCTTATTCCAGATTCTCTATGGAAGTCTCTGTAAAGTTTCTGTTAACGTTCTCCTGTTATTAAAACTCAGACCCTCTACATATCAAGAATTGGCTGGTGAGGAAATTAGAAACAGAGATGGAATCAAAGTCATCTCCCTTGACGATCACACTGCTAGCATTATTGGGGATTGCAGAGTGCACAGAAACTACTTTGTGACAGCACAGAAAACAGCAACAAAAAACTTTCCCCAGGGAGAAAAATTACTTTTAGGAAAGGACAAAATAAAGTGATTTTCATTTTTTCCAAATATTTCACCCTCTGGCAACTTTTCTAATACTATTTTAAACCACTTTCATCTTTGACATTACCAACGTGATTGACCATGATAGAGCTAGGCATTTGGGCTTAGTTTTTTCTAATTGAAAACAATAAAAACTAGGTACTTAGTTTTAAAAATGCATTGTCCTCTGTGATGGCTAATATTGATTGTCAAATTGACAATCTGCTGCCATCTGATCGGCCTCTTGGCATATCTAGAGGACATTTTCTTAGCTGCTAATTGATGTGGAAGTGTCCAGCCTACAGTGGTCAGGGAAATCTCTCTGCAGATTGCTCTGGGTTCTGTAAGACAGGAACATAAGCAACACAAAAAAAGCAATCCATTGAGCAGCATTGTTTTGTAGTTTCTGCTTTAGCTCTTTCCCTGACTTCCCTCACGGATATGCCCTGAAATTGAGATGTTAGCCAAATAAACCATTTCCTTCCACATATTTGATTTTGACTGTGCTTGTTACTACAGAAGAAAATGAGCTAGAAAAGTCTCCTAAAACTATTACTTAAAATCATTATATTTATTTTAAAGTTTAACAAATACTTGCTGAACACAGATACAGCTAAGCATTTATTATTTGCCACAATTTTGCAGAATCTCTTCAAGTTTTTAAATCTTTAATGTGAAAATAGAATAATGTTCAAAATTTCCAGACAGTGTTGGTGCACACCTTTAATCTCGGCACTTGGGAGGCAGAGACAGGCTGATCTCTGTGAGTTCAAGGCCAGTCTGATCTACAGAGTGAATTTCAGGACAGCTAGGGCTGCACAATGGAACCCTGACTCAAAAAACCAGCCAACCAATTAAAGTAACAAACAAAAAGTTTAATTACTTAATGAGTACATTCCTTAACACATAGACGGATTTTCACACCTGGCAGGATATATTACTGATGCAGTCTTTTATAATAGACAAAATCCATGGATTTTTGAAGTTATTTATTTGGTTACCTTTTTTTGAGTCCTCAGTAATTGGGTCATTAAAAAATCAGTTGTGGATAAATGTTTGAGTTAAGTAATAACCTACAAGTTTCAGTTAAATCACTGCATGTTTTATTAGTAGTTAACCAATGTAGTAGTGTTCAACCTACAGTGGGCAGGTTACCCTGGGTTCTATAAGAAAGGGAGCTAGGCAAAACTGGGGAAGCAAACTAGTAAGAAACTATGTTTGGATGACAGGATTTTCAGACACTGCTGTAAGAGGATGTGCGGGTTGTGTTCCCAGCACTGAGAGGAGTGCGGCCATTTGTTTCCAGTGCCTGGCTCCTGGCCGTGGCCACTTGCTTATGCCCGAAATAACCACATGAAAATTATATTAATTTAAATTACTGCCTGGCCTATTATCTCTAGCCTTTGCTTGGCTAATTCTTAGATCTGATTTAGCCCATTTCTATAACGTCTGTGTGTTACCACGAGGTGGTTGGTGGCTTACTGGACGATTCTAACGTATGTCCATCTCGGGTAGGAGCATCATGGAGTCTGTTACACTTTCTTTCTTCCCTGAACTCTGTTCTGTCTACTCTGCCCACCTAAGGGCTGTGTCCTCTCATATAGGCCAGGCAGTCCTTTATTCAACCAATGAGAGTAACCCAAATACAGAAGAACCCTCCTACACCAAGACACCATGCCTGGCCAGGGTCCTGTAATGTAGTACTTTCCTGTGAAGATACTACCACCAATTACAATGAAGCGGACAGGGTTGGCTTAGAGAACACCTTGACCTGTGGGTAGCACCACTGATAGACCTATGGTGATGGTAGATATACTTGAATGCAGGGAAGTCCTAAGACCCTCCCCTGAGATTCCACTTACTACTCTCTCCCACAGATTCAGGCAACTTTGCCCGTGTCAACTAAATAGTTCGATATTAGATTGAGTTCATTCAACTATTGAGAGTATGTTTTTCTCTATTCTGCAATCCACTGGTGAGTTTTTTAAACTATGTTTGCTGTTTAAAAACAGCTCCTCTGAATTCTCCCCACAGAGTTTATAAGAACATAGGAACCAACACAGATCTAAATCCTGGTGACATCAACAGATTATGATTTCGGTGGTACTGGAGTGTATAAGACGTACAAGGATGTCTGGGAGCAGGAACTTTCCTGTATTACAGCTCCTTATAAAATAGCTATTCTGGAGATGAAGTTTCCCAGTGATGTTACTACTTTGAAGTCATCCATGCTCTTGTAAGTAACTCTGATAAACTCACCAGTTTACCATACAAGATTTTTGGCAAAATCTTTTCTTTGCGCCACTATCCTCATTATCTGGAATGAATAGATATTTCTTAACATCATCATAGGCAAAGTTATGCAATAGATCTTACTTCATAATCCATCAAAAATGGATAAAAGTGATAGAAAATGGCTAGTGAGAGAGATGCAATGTAGAATCTAAAATGCCATATAAGAAGCAGGATACATGCACAGACTGAAGAGATTGGCACCGGTGCCATTCATATTTTCAGAATTTATTTCATTTTAATTTTCTTATATAATATTTCTTTACTACATTCTTCCCTCCAACTCCTTCCACATCCTCTACACCTTCCTACCCACTAAAGTGTACATTCTTTTTCCTAAATACATTTTGGGGACTGCAGACTCTCAGACCCTGAATTTCCTGTGACCCCCTTGCCTGCCAGAGTAAACTCCTTGTTTTGCTCTGCTTGCTGCTGCTCTGAGCATGAAACCCTCATGAGTTCCTGATGGCAGGGGTGTGATTTCTGATGGAGAGAGTTAGGACTTGGCCATTAGTCAAGGAGAGCACTATATAAGCTGTCCTGGAACACAATAAAAGGGGAGGTATTTTGTTTCAAGGGTGACCCGTCTCTCTCTCTCTCTCTCTCTCTCTCTCTCTCTCTCTCTCTCTCTCTCTCTCTGTGTGTGTGTGTGTGTGTGTGTGTGTGTTTCAATCTTCAACCCCTTGCTGACTTGTGAACTGTCTTGTAGTTTAGTGCTATACAAACACACACATACAACACAAAACAAAAACCAATATGGAGACTATTCTGTGTTGGTCACCTACTCATGAGCATGAGACTTGCCCTAGAGTTATATGTCCTATGTTACAGGGTTGGTAACAGTGTGGTTATACAATGTGCCACAATATTGAAAGACACTGACTTTTTTCCCTCTCCCAAAACTATCAGCTGCTGAAGAATAATTTTTTATTCTTCATTCCTAAATGGCATGTCATTGTCACACCCCTTCTGTCAAAGCTTAGGGGTCTGTGAGGAAGAGGAGGCAAGATGACTGTAAGAGGCACAAGTGGTAGATAATTTAGAGGAAAAGGCATTTTATAGACACAACATGGCTCATGCACAGATGAACTCACAACAACCACTTTTCCTAACAAGCACACATGTCAAATAAAGTCCCAGGGCTTTCATAAAAGTGGAGCTCATTGTCACTAAGCCTGAGCATGGGTCAGTGTTCAGTTAGTAACATCCTTTTCACTGAGGAAAGACCTTTTCATACGTTTCTTCACACAGTTTGCAAATTTTAGTCTATTTACTTTGGTATGGGACTTATTCAAAGGCTATTATGTATGGCCTGTGGGATGAGAATATGGTTTTATTTGTTATTTTAAATGAATGAAAATAGATTACAAAATTATAAAAAATTTAAAAAAAATTAAAATGATAAAATTATTTTCAAAAACCCTAATTATTGATAGGGAATTTGGTTCCAGGTTATCCTTGATAGATTCAAAATCTGCAAATGTTTAGTTCCCCATAATACAATGTTTCAGTCTAACTGCATAGAGCTTGGCACATCTTCCTGTCACTTTAAATCATCTCCATGCTAGTGTAATGTGCACTGAAGTATAAGGACTACAGAAATCAGTGTCATGCCATATTGTTCAGGGAATACAGACAAAAAGCAATGTACCTGTTAGTATCAATGCAATTTATATTTTCAACCTGAGATATTAGTTATGAATATATGACTCATGGAATTCCTCAACCTCACTTTCTTTTATCTAACCAGCTTCATAGAATTTTGCTTATATTTTTATTAACATATACACACAAACATGTAAGACATCATGACATTTTACTTATTATTTCAAACTGATGTCTTCTGATATAATTTTGGCTTTCAATTTTCTTAGTTTGTTACTTTATTTGCGAAAAATCCTACTTCCACAATTAAAAAACCTTCTTAATATGTATTAAACTCACAAATTATAAACTCCGATCTTAGTGTGTGACACTTTTCTAATTACAGAAAACCTACCTTGCACCATGAGTTTATATTATTTTCATGTCTTACTTTTAGCAGTCACCAAACAAACTTCACTTGAGTCTATTCTTTCTTTGTGAGATCTTTCATTTCTCTATTAACTTCTATATTTTAATCAATTATTATTATTTTTCCACTTTCATTTATTTCTATTACTAATCTGTGTTTATGATTTAATGTTTTGTAGCAACCAATGTATTAAGGAAAACCTTTAAACTAGAGGGAATAGGCAGAAAGAACTGAAATTATAGAACACCAAGTTGACATGGCCATGGTGTTTTATACCCACTTACACGATGGCAAATATGTTTTTGAATTGCTCCATAATGGTTTCTTAGCTGCTACTAGCTTATACAAGTAAATACATTTCTAAAATATCTAGCATGCTACAAATTTATCTTCTACCTTTGATTTCTTTGATCAACATTATCTTGAAAACCATTTGTTAGGAAGACATATCAGGCCGAGTTGTCACATGACAGGGGATTTTAGTTATATTAGGGTTTATTTACTCATTCCCTAGGAAAAAGATCTTTAGATTGGTTCTGGTTTACCACTTCCTTCTTCTTTCCATTGTGTGTGATTGCACTAAAGAAATTATAGACTGTAGTACTTCTTAGTGAGGTTTACATTTATCTGAGGGTACAGTTTTGAGGTATGCATAATTGCAAGTTGGAAAAGAACAGTAGACCTTGCAGGCAAGGAAACTTTGAGCCAGTCTAAGTTCGCCTATGAAACTATAGTTTTATGTTTTACTACTTGCTCAACACACAAAACAGAAAAGGGGAAAAACGTTTTTATCACAGTGAAGAAGACTTGGTTCTTGAAGAATTTCCCTTCCATTATTTATGAGGTGTGGGGAGGATCTCTTGGGTTATGAAGAGAACCCCAAAAGTCAAGTTGGTAGCTGATACAAAAGCATCTCCTGTAGAAATGGGAACCCTGATGGAGACCTTGTTTGCTCAAATGTGTTCATGTGTACAGATATGAGCTATTTCAGGGATGCATCTGAAAAAAAAAACCCAGAACAATGTCCTGTAAGCAAAGCTGAAGCAGTAGATGAAGCAAAATGAGCTACCATTCAATTAGGGGAGAAAGGTCTCTAATGCATCCAGGACCTTCTCTATCTTCACACTTGCTGTGTGCAGAAAGAGCATTAGAGCACTAAAATCCTCACCCAGATTATCTGCAATTTAACACCAGTAGGTTTCTCTGGGAACTGCACTCTGAGGCATTTTTGCTTCCATGTGCAGTTCATGATGGAGTTTTTAAAAGAATTGTTTTAGCATTGATCTGTCAGTCCCTATAACCCATAGTTCTCTGTTCAACGTTGAATGTCCCAGAAATTCACCACCCCTTGGCAACCGTCACAGCCCCACCCACCAAAGCAAATACACTGGAAGGCGGCAGCAGCGCTTTGGCAATATTTTCATTATTAAAGCTACATGAATCTGTTTATGAATATTAGATGTGTCTTGCCACATTTTACACAGGGGCCTGCATTATCATGCATCCTACCATCTAAGAACAGTCTAAGTTGAAATGATTTAAGTACAATTAAATGTTTTGAAAGTATGTTATGTATCCCTGTACATAATAGTTCAGAACAGTTTGGATTTACACAAGATATTATTTTGTACTCTGGAATGTTTATGCTGTAGACTATTAAAACTTCTAAATTTATTTGTGAATCTTTTTGAATATTACTATTCAGTTCTATTTTGGTGAAGCGAGGCTGAGTGGCTTTATGTTTGTAATTCTTCTTTCTTAAATTGTGTCATTTTATTCAAGCTAAAAATTGTCCTATTTTGATTTGTATATCTTTTTAAAACCTGATTTTCTGTGAATGACACTTTTAAACAGTGAAAAAGTATTCTATTCTATGTTTGTCTTACTCAAAACGAAGCTCCATTATTTCTAATACTCCAATGACTGCCCAGTCCTCTACTTAAGGGTACCCATTCTCATTAGTCAAGTGCAATGGAAAGAAATGGAGAAAACACTTTAGTATATGAAAACAGGTTTAGTCCCAGGGATGTAAAGAGGTTGGTAGCAAGATTGCCAAGCATGCACCAAGGCCAAGCTTGGTTTCTATCACTTGGTTTCTATCAACTGGAAACAACGGGTCCAGTTTGGGATCCCCAGAATTATAGCAAATTTGAGGCTAGCCTGGGATATATAAGATGCTATCAAAAATTTTTAAAAAGAAAACTAGACCTAAATCCAGATTAGATATACTTACATTGCTTTTTATTTTTTAAACCAAGCCTTTCAAATTTCATTAAGCCAGGATTTGCTAATGTATGAATTAAAAGCATGTGTTGTGAGATGGTCATAATTCTTAGTGGCTGTCGTAGTAGAAAGTAGAGAATCCTTTAATTAATTCAAGGGTAAAACTCTGTTTTCCGACCATTTGGAATTACTGGAAAATGACAAGAGATCTGCTCTATGAGGATATAAGAGAGGAAGAAAATGAGTAGGTCTATTCTCATTGCTATCAAAGGTTTGACTTTAGTTACTGATCTTCCTCAATCCTTTGAGGGTTCCAGTATGGCTTCCTGTCACAGAATTCCATTGTAAAAGACTTGGGTTCTCTAATTAACTCTTATTTTATGCTTCATGGCCCTACCCCTTTCCTCACTTCTTGGATTCCTCCAGTATCATTATTTGCTGCCTTCAGGGTAGTTCTTCCTCCTATCTAAATCATTTGAATGGTTCTATTGCCCATCAAACTTATGAACTTTACACCTTCTTCTTTGATATTTTTACCAATATTAAATGAAGGGGTGGCCTCAGAAAACTATGTAAAACAAACAGGCCTTGCTTTCCCAACCTTTAGTCCCTCTTGCCCTTAAAGATCATTCTAGAAGGTTGCACTTAACTGAGATGTGACTGGCAGCCTATTGATTTTTACCCATGATTTTTCTAAGGTAGCATTTCTAAAGTGGTCTGAGAAATAGCATATAAATTCATCTTTATTATGCTAACATGTGAAGTTAAAAGCAATTACTTCTTCCTTCACTTTCTTTTTAGAAAAAAAATCAGTGGTTTTAAGATGGGCTAGATTAATGTAATTGTTTCAACTTACAGTTTATCAAATCAGCAAAAGCAAGCTTTAAATCCGTGTCATTTTTCAGCCTTAAAATAAGTTCTTCTCTGAATTTGGGCAGCTTATTTCTGGCAGTTTGCAGATGGACAGCCTCATGGCATTACTGAATGTATGCATTAGTACATAATTAGATCTATGTAAAGATAGGTTTAGCTTCATCTAAATGGGTTAATCAGTTCTCACTGAATTCAAGAAAATGTAGGGAAGCTTAGTGCGCAGTGTCTCTCGATGGACTGGTGTAGACTGTGGTGGTTGACTGAAAATTCATATGTATTCCAATGGGAGCGAGTTCTATTGAATTTTGTTCTCCTGTCAAGCTATGGCAGTGTGAGCATTACCAGTCATGTTCGAGAAGTTCCTTTGCCTTTTGCTCTGTTACTTTGCATTTGTAATTGTAAACTTGGCATTGGCGCCTTTCAGCAGACATCTGGAGCTGGGTGCTGCACTTGCAGGTTGGCTCAGAAGGGGCCAGGGCTCATATACTTACTAGTTACCCAGTTATTAGGATACCTTCTGTGACACTTGAATGCAGAGTTATTAACATGATACATTTGAAGGAGAAACACTGTCATTCATCTCCAGCTGTCACTTTGTATACCTGCTGTTAGTCCTTTTCTTCCTTTGTGCTGTACACTCTCAGTGGCATCTCAAGCTGGGACTTTTCTTTTTTCCACCTTTCTGGGTGGGTTCTCATCCAGCCCTCAGCCAATAGACTCCATATTCACACCCTGATGGATCCTGAATGTCTATCTCTGGTCTAACTTTTCCTTGTGTTATCATGGGGGAATGTCATAGATGTCTTCAATGTAAAATTCTCAGAACAGAAGTCATGATTTGTTCTCATATTTATCTCCATGTGACTACTGGCCATTTCTAAGTCTTTTCAATTTCACAAAAAGACAGTACTGTCTCCCAGATATCCAGCAGGCATCCCATAGTTCCTCTTTACAAGCTAATTTAAACTAACATGCTAAATAACATAAAAATGCTCATATTTATGGACACCAGGTAATGACTTAATGCATTGAGCATGTTTCTATAAAATCTTTCATTTTCATATGATGAAAGCATTACAGACTCTTGCTGGCTTTTGCAACACTGGTCACATTAGCATAATCACAGCACTTATCAATTTACCCTGCCTAAACTTAACTTGCTATCATCCACCTTTAACCATCACTCCATCTGCTCATCTTATTAATCATTCCCCAGCCTCTGGTGTTCCTGCTTTATGAAATTAAATAGTTTAGATTCCATAGGAGACTGTATAAGACTCGACCTCCTATGTCTATCTATTTTATTCAAAATGCCCAGTTGTGTTATGTTTCAAATGGCAGGCTGTCATTCTTTACATGACTGAATAGTATTCCAGTGTGCAACACATTTTATTATCCACTGTGACCCCTTGTTTTTCTCCTTTTGGCTATTGTGACTAGTGCTGCAATAACTAAGGGAGAGAGATGTCTTTTTAAAACCGACTTCATTTACTTTCGATATGTGCTTAGTGTTGGGTTGCTGTCACATCACAGATCTTTTTCCGGATGCTTGAAGAAATTCCATGTGTTTCTCCAGGGTGACTCTGTCATGCGCTGTCTGGTTCCATGTGGGCTCCCTTGTCTCCTTCTCCTGGTCCAAAATTACTATATTTCGTATTTTTTGTAGGAAACATTCATACTGAGAAACATTGTTGATGGCGCCTTTCATGCAAATTCCAGTCTACCCAATGGAAAGTACAGTTGCCTCAATCACTAAACTGCCTCTCACTCCACATCTGACTCGCTCCTTTCTTGCCTCTCAGCAATGAACTCCCAGCAGGTCTTCCTGCCTCAACATGTACTCTCTTTAGAAACCTTCTTAATGAATATAAGATATTCATTCTTTATATCATTTTTTTTCTTTTCAAAGTGCCATTATAGGAAATTGCAAACAGGTTAAAAACCAGTACAAATAATGCAGGGAAGCCCTGTGTTGCCAACCACCTGCTAGGTCTACAGATTCTCAGTTGTTGAAATATTTCTTCATTGGCTTCAACACACCTTAAATACTCTGAGGTAAACTTCAAATACCGTAGCTTATCTGTACACATTTTACTAAATGTTACTGATAGATAATGGTTCTAATAATTTTTTAATAAAAATTTACTTGGTATTCAAATTTCTCTGGTTTTTCACACATTAATTTATAGATTGAAGATTCCCTTTATCTCTTATCATTAAATTTATTTACTCTTTTTTAAACATTACTTTTCATTTATTTATGTTTTAGACAGAATGTCTCTGTGTAACCCTTGATGTATTGGAACTTGATCTGTAGATTAGTAGACCAGATTAGCTTTGACCTTAGAGATCCACCTGCCTCTGTTTCCAAAGTGCTGGGATTTTTTAAGGGCATGGCCCACCACCACCACATGTCTTTATTTACTCTTTCTGTTATTCAAGTTTATCTATAGAAGAGCTTTGATCATTGGTTGACCATTTGAAATTTATCTAATTGTCTTCTGACTTAGTGCTTTTTAAGATTTACCTTTTACTCATATTTTCTCATGTTTGATTGTTATGTTTTGAACTATTTTAGAATCAAGTTCACATTAATGGGCAATAAGACATTAAGTAGTGTTTGCATTACCTGATTGTGATGGCCAATATTTTTTGCCATCTTCATTGAATCTGAAATCAGCAGCTATAAGGCACACTTCTGGGCTGATTTGTGAGACTGCTTCCTAGATAGAGTATTTTATAGGGGAGACTGACCTCCAGAGTGGGCAAAATCATTTTTGGGGGGCATCCAGATAAAAAGAGCTGGAAGAAAAAAGTGGACACTTTTTTGCCTGCTTCCCTTTCCAGAGCTGCTAGTGAATATGTCTATCCTGTGGCTGCTGCTGTTGCTGACATCATTCACCAATACCCACACTCACCTTTTGCAGCCTTCCAAAAAGTACTGGTGGCCAGTAGATCTCAAAAGTCCACTAAGTCTTCTGCTCCAGATTGGGATGCTAAGGACACTATTCTTGTGGAGCAAACAGAAACTACCAGACTTTCTGCCATTCAGTGGTGTAAGATAGCTATTGTTGAACTACCCAGGACATATCTCATAAGGCAATCTACTCAATCCACTTATTAATAAGTGTTCCTTCTATTTGTTCTGTTCATATAGTGAGCCATGAATAAAACACTAGAGGATCATCTCAACACTCAGATATTCTACCCTTCTCTTCTCCTGTCCCTGCCTCCTGTCCTTAACTCTTTTTATAGCTTTTCCTGCCCTTTTATACCCAACTATCATCCTTTTGGGACTTTAATCCACAGTCTAATGGATTGTAAACATGCTGTGATCATAATAATGCTTCCTAACCATTATTCCATTAGTTTTGGTGTTGCTTAAGTTTGTAATCTGAATTAATTATATTGATGAAAAGCTGGTAATACTCAAATTTTACATTAATTTTTCATTCATTTACTAGAGTCTACAAAGAATGTCTCTCATCATCTTGTAGTTAATGTTGAGGTGGGTTTTCACAAGAAATATAGGCTCAATGGGATATTTTTATTAGTCACAATTTTTACAAAAGTTGACCAGTTTCTTTGCATTTCTCATGTTAAAGTAGCATATTTATAGATACTTTATAATATGTATATAAATGATATTTCTTAAAATTATGAAACCATAATTATATATATTTTAAATATATATAATTTAATATATTTTAAATATAAATCTATTGCAGCTATTACTATTATCCACAATTTTTGTTTTTTTTTAAAAAAATTTCAAATTGGTTCTTGATGGTTATTGTTATAAGCCAATTCTTCTAGTATTTCTATTAAGACTTTATATATCCATTTTTCACAACCTGAAAAAGACAATTTTTATAAAAACTCTAGTAAACTCTAACTAGGAAGTAATTTTTCAGTCCATTGTGTACCAGTAATGTCAATGACTACTCTTCATGGCTTTTCAGTTTACAAAATTTCAGAAAATATTAGAGGTAAAAAAATGCACGAGTTCATGACCAAAGCACATTTTCTAGTATTAATTTGATCTTTAAAACTCTTAAACACACATGCATTTTCTTTTATGCTATAATTCTTGGATTCTATGGATTCCAACATTAATTTTCTAGCTCATCTAATAAACAAGTGTGCATGTGTGTGTCCTAATGTGCACACATATGGATTAATGCAGCCCTAGACCAACGAAATCTTTTGAGTCACTGTATGTCTTAGTCAATGAAATGCAGTTGGCCTTAGTTTTATTGCCTTCATATTTTCAACATTTCACTTTGCTTAGAAGATACTTATATTTTATTTAGTATGATATAATATGAGAACATTAAGCATTCTCCCCAAGAACTCTAGCACTGAATCAAAGACCCAGTCTATTTAATTGTTTTTGCTGTATAGTTATAAAAAAAGACTACACCATTCTTATCAAAATTACATAACCAGGAGATAAGCAATATCCCCTCCAACACAATCACTTCCAACCAAGTATATTTTTTTCTAAAAACTTGATTTTAACTTAAAAATCTTCTTCTATGCCCTCTCTTCCATTTAAACACATGTTTATGCATGAGTGGATATGTGTGAACTCACTGCATCCATGATAGATCTGGCATATTGTATATACCCTCTTCTTCATTTATTGTTTCCCATAATCGATAGTAGGCATAGAGGTGTTCTCATTTCTTTATAGATACACAGCATGTATTTATAATACCCCACAATGAATTGGATTTCCATCTATATATGGGCCTTTATTTTTCCTTGTAAACATTGCTGTTCTCTGGACTAAAATCCTTCTATCATTTCCAGATACTTTCTGATAATAGATAAACAACATGTAGCCAAAAAGGGCTGTCCTTTATATTTGTTTCTGTTTTAATTCTCCTTCCTCGGCTCACACAATTCTCCCTTAGTTATATTCCCTGATTTATTTTACTTTTCATACAACAAATATACCAATATTTGTTAATATACAATTATTTTATTTCCTGCTTCCATCTATGATCAGTTTTTCAGGACCAGTTTTTATGGATGAGAGAGCTTGTGCTTTGGATCTGAGAATTCAAGTGTTACTGGTTTAGATGATTCTCCCCAAAGGAGAGTCACACTACCATCCACTTACTTGTTTAGCTTCTATATGATACATACAACAGTCCAAAGGCATGATATGTATCGAATGTTGACATAATTCTCCACATTACTCTTTGTCTGGGCCACATATTCATCTTATGCTTGTCCCCACCTGAATGTTCTTTGTGAAAAGTGACTCCTTCGTATCTTGTTCTGTGCTTAACAGATTCAATGGATTATAAAACATGTGTTGAAGATAAAGAATTTCAATTGATCCAGGACACACTGTGGCAAAGTACACAAAGTTTTATCAATTAGAAGTCTAAGTTCTAATCTGACCTTGTAGTATATTATTATATTATTTCCTAAGATTATCATTTCCATGGTGTTTGAGGATTAAAAAATTTAAGTGAAAAATTTAAACATTGACCAATCAATTGTATTGTGCTTTATTCCATAAAAACCATCAGAAGAGAGTGGTGGCTGCCGTTTAGGAAGTGGTTAGTGATATGCACTTTATGTAACTACACTATCTGTGGCCCATGAGCCCTAGAAAGCCTTCAATTGTTCTCCAAAGCCCTGCTATTTGGCCCATTTCTTATTCCCTGATTTAATTATAAGTTGTCAAAGGCTTCTTTTGTTTATGGGCTTTTCTTCATCATCCTTCCCTCACATACATATGAAGGAAAAGGTGATTATAGTTCATGAGTTTTTGAAAGTATTAACAGAGTAATGGAGACAGATAAGCTGACACAATGGAGATCTCCTTAAAGTAAAAATACAAAATTCTTATGTTTTTGCTAGGCTATAAGAGTGCAATATTCTATTTCTTGACACTTGTGGTAAAGACAGGCAAACTTGAGCATGCTGTTACATATTTTACTACCATCAAATTCATTATTATTATACGAATATATATATTATATGAATATCACTATTCATTAAATATTATTTTTTTGCAGGTTCCACTGCTTAAAGTTTATATCCAGAATACCGTAGTTTTTGTTGTATTTCAGTTAAAAAGAAAATCCTGACAAAAAGAATTTAGAATTATTCTTTTGTCTAAGAGTATAGTGCGCCTTAGCTCTTACATGTCTTCCAACCATGAATAGCTACGAAAGCATGTGAAACAAAAGAAGAGGAGCTGTGTTCATGATCTGATTTTCATGCTTTTCTCCTTGAGGCTAATTCTAGACAACAGTGATGCAGGAGAGCATTCTCACACTGAGTATGCATCTTGCAGAGATATGAGACAGAATCACAGCCCAGGGAGGCAAAGGTAGCTGGAAATTGTATAATAGACTGACAAAGAATGAGACATGGGCAAAGGAGATTCAGAAATTGTATCGGTGTCACCTTGAGTCTCTTGCTGAGTCTAGGTCTCCAGTCATTGCACAGAATCCCACGCAGCTAGAGTAGAATCATTAGGGAGGTATAAACCAAAGAACAATCGCAGTTTACTCAGGCCTGCAGATGAGGCAAGGCACAGAAAACATGACTGGAGGTCCCTTGCTGAGTACAGACTGTGAGAGTAAAGCATTAGAGAACTAGGTGCTGAAAGAGGGAAGGCTGCTTTGGGACTATTAGCGCACAGCAAAATGTAGAACTTGGAAACTTCTATTTGGCCTAGTGTAAGATACAAACCCTAATCCTTCCTTTATAACCTGTCTGTCTTCAATCCAGAGTTACAGGCCACCTACCAGCAATCTTTTAAATATAACTCTTCTAGTTCTCCCTAGAGAGGACGCTTAGTGGATATTAACTGACTGAAAGTAGAGTTTTATTCATTGAAATCTTATTCCAAACAAATTTTTGTTATGTTACCATACTAATGAACATTATATCAAAATGCATAATTTAAAAAACAAATTTAAAACTTAATGGCTTAGAGAGAGATAAAGCCTTCGCTGCCAAGACTGACAACCTGAGTTTATTTTCCAGGACTCAAAGAGTGGAAGGAGAAAACCAACTCTTAAAAGTTTGTCTACCATTTTTGACAAATGTCTCCAGACTCCCACATATAACACAGATACAGATGTACGTGTATGTTCACGCACATTAAATTATTAATTAATTAATATTTTTAAAGGAACCAACAATGAGTCAAGTCTGAGACATGAGTTCAGTCTCCTGAACCCACGAAGGGGAAAGAGAGAAGAGACTCCTGCAGGGTTTCCTCTGACCTCCCACTATTGCTATGACATGTGTGCTTACACATACTCTCATGCATACAATCAATTTACTAATTGGAAAAGGTAGAAAACACTTTTTTCTTAATTAAATAGCTCAAAATACAGCTTATCCAACCAAACACTTCTAGTAACTGGCAAAATCACTGCCTAAATACAGAATAAACTGTTAACTCATGATGATGTGTCGTCCAGAGAGCTTATCCGAAAATGGAGACACTGAAGCAGAGGAATTTTAAAGAATCAAAACAGACTAAAAAGCAAAGTTGCTTTTAAAATCTCTGTGAAATATATGAAATCATTAAATATAGTAAACATCTTTAGAAATTTTAAATTTGGGAAACATTTTTAAATATGCCATTAAAAACAATGATGGAGCAAATATTTGTATCCATACAAACTGGAATCAAGGACAGCAGAAAAGGCTGATAGCAGCAACCAATATAAAAGAAAATATTCTGTAAGTCATATCTACCTTGAAAATAAAGTGTTAGATAACAGCTTAGTGACTGACAATATTATCAGGCTGTAAAAAGTGAGTGTGTTTTTAACTAATTCTGTATTTTAGGATATCATTGCACCACACTCCATTGCTGTTTCAAAATGCAAAGTGTGTTTAGTCCAAATTAAAATGTCTCCACAATCTTACAGACCCAACAATGTTCAAAGATGTCCAAATTCTCTTCTCGCACTAAAAGCAATCTCCTAAATATGACTGTAAAATAAAAAATCATATTTGTAATATACAACAACATAACAAAATCATCCCTACTTCAGAAGGGATGAGCTGCAATAGAGTAGAGCTAATCCGAGCAAGACCAAGCACACAGGATAAACTTAGAACCATGCAGTTCCATGATGGGTACCTGGAGCTCATTGTGGCTTCCCCTACAGTGATACACCGAGCCTTTCACTTTCAGCTCTGCTACTTATAGCAGTGCACCTCTTTCTTAGACTGACTCCAATTAATATTTGGTGATTTCCTTGGCAGATGTCACATGTTCTATGTATCTTCAACAACCTCAGTTCCCTAGAGAAACCTGGGCTGCACATTCACACATCTTTAAGTATATTGGTTACTTTTGCAGTTGTGCTAGAACAGAGTAGCCCAAAGAGACTTCTGGAAGAGTTAATTCGGCTTACAGTTCCAGAGGGCAAGTCCATAATGGTGAGGGTTGCATTGGGTAAAGCTGCTGGAACAGCACACAAGGAAGAGATCAACAACTGGGAGCTAGGTGTTGAAATACCAGAACCTGAAAGGGACTTTTCTCATTTAAACCACTAAGTCAGGAGCCACTCAGTAAATCCACATAGGAATTCTATCCTGCTGTGTATTTCCTGGTTTCAACAACAATCTGGGACCTTGGTGCAAGTCTCTGTTCTACCTACCTGCAACTAGCAGCTTGTAGACCACTTTCCTTTGAGGTTATCTTTAATCAGAGAACTTCATGTTCACCAGCCAGACTCTTCCCAATGGACTTAGTCTTCATTACCATTTTTACAGCCTTAAATCTTGCATTCGAGACAGCATTTCAGACACCATTGCAATTGTCCTAGTGCAGCCTTCTCAATCCTTCCTTAGCTGCACGGATCTATCAAACAGTTGTTGTCCCTTTGTCAGCACGGGCCTTGTCCTTTCTGAATGTAGCTTTAACCATGCCTGTAGTTTTTCTTGTCATGTTACTAATTTGTCCTATTTCTCTGTCATACTTTTTGCTTGTTACCAATATAAATGTAAATATGGCTAGAGCAATGGGACAATAGCCTTGGCAGAGCTTAGTGGCTATGTTGTGCTGAAATTTCCTTTATCAAACAACTTTGTGTGTAACTGTTACATAGAGTCACAATTAAATTTTCAGTGCCTAAGCATCACACAGGCAAGTGACTTGCTGGAATGTAACATGAATGTCCTCGAGAATAGTTTCTGAATATTATTGTGTCCTGGAAACCAGAGAGCTGGTGGGACCTGGTCCACAGGTAAACCTTTGTGGCACGTGTAGCTAGTTTCCCTTAGCACAAGCAGCATTAATTTTATTGTAGTTAATGTCACAGCTCACTTTTTTTGCAGAGCATGCACACATTAGTAAAACTCCCTTATGAGGGTGCTTTCATTGTTAAGTCCTCCTAATTATGATCCATCCCATTTACAAAACTTTGCAGAAAGTGATTGTGTGTAGTAAATCGTTTGAAGGATCCTATGCAGGGAGGGGAGGTTTGAGCACTGAGCAAGGAGTACATTTTCTACTTTTTATCAAAATGTGCACTTGTGCAGCCTAGTTCTCTCTCTCTCTCTCTCTCTCTCTCTGTGTGTGTGTGTGTGTGTGTGTAGAGAGAGAGAGAGAGAGATTCTATACACTTTTTTTCTATTGTAACGTGATGTATTACTTTTATAATGATTCAATGAAATGAAAATAATGCCTAATATATGTTGATTTTCTATTTCTAGGTTTTAATCCAAGGAAATGGTCTAATAGATAATGCTACACCAAAACCACTAAATGTTCCTAGAAGCACTTATTGTGGAGAAGAAGTACAGAGTACTTCATCATTGTCCAGAACAATTGGTTCAGACCTTCAGGAAGAGAAAGGAGAAATGACATTCATTATCTGAAGTTTATGATAGTTTAATATGCTTCAAACCTTCATCAGCATAAGAAACTCATTTATTATTTTCTTCAAAGGGTTTGTCTTCTCAGTTGCTTTTCCAGTGCTCTAGTTTTTGACAAGCCACAGGACCTTCTACTATCCTGAGTTAAATTTTGTTTTTGAAAACTGGCTAAAACAAAGAGTTGTGAAGAAGTTGATGGCTTCAGTGTTTGATGAATGACAGTTAGCCTAATCCTATAAATAGTATTGCCATAGATATTGATATCCTTTTTATTGTACAGATAAGACCCCTAAATCAGTAAGTATAAGTAACTCTTTCAATATTGGACATAACTAACTGGCTGATCAATAGGTGAATTCAGACTCCAGATTCATGTTCTTTGTGACCATGCTACACAGCTTTTGTGCTGCTTACTACAGTTCTTATCTCCAGAAAAGAAGGAAAAAAGGTAGGTTGGACAGATCAAAGGAAAGACAAAATGAAGGAAGGAAGGCAGGAAGAAAGGAAGGACAAAATAGTGGTAAGAAGGATAGAAGAATGAAAGATAGAAGAAAACACAGAAGGAGGGAGAGAAGGAATGAGGGAAAGTAGGAGGGAAGAAAGGTAGAAAGGAAGGAGAAATGAAGGGAATGGGAGAAGATAGCATGAACAGCTGTTCTGTTTGTGATAGGTAATCTCATCCTTTCCCTGGCACCCAATTCTTCTACCACTTTTAGGTCTCTCAGTGTCATATGCATGCCAGCTATTTAGTTCTTTAAAGTATGGATTGCAAAGCAATTCTGCCATTAGATTTTCCCACTAAGATGTTAGTATTCAACAGCAGCTACCTGAGAAATAATGAGTGACAGATAGAAAGAATGTAGAAGGAGACAGCTACAACCACACAGCACAAAACTGTCCTTTTAAAGTACTGACTTCCTGCCTTATTTTAATGTTTATTGCAAGCTCATTAAGGAGAGTTTTTCAAACTTATAAATTAGGATTTTTTTTTTAGGAGGTGTGTTTTCATTCTTGGTTGGAAAAATATTGGGATTTACACTAATAAGTAAATTTGCATACTTTGACTCACTACTTTTTGAAATAAAAAGTAGAATTCTGACAACTTATTGTACAATAGGTTATATAGTTTTAGATTCTAAAATCTGTATGATGTCTATAAAGAGAAGGGAAGATTTTGGTAGTTAACCTACTCAGTACAAGATGAAAAGCTTAGACTTGGGGGATTAGGAAGTATGCTGAGGTGTTGAAAGTATCATTTGATACTGAAATCTTTGCTTTGCTTTTTTTCAGGAAAGAGTGCAAAGTTTTTGCCTGTTCAGAGAAACATTCATTTATCTAAGTTTAGGCTTTTCTATTTAAGATAATTGCACTGTTTGATCAATGTCTTTGTGTATGTGTATTAACATATTACATTTTCTGTTCTGAGGTGCTAAATTACTTATAAATATTTATTTGTAGGATGTCCATTGTATAGATTATGTGTCCTTTTAAAATGAAAATGATAGCTTTTAGGTGGAGAAAATAATCATGACATTCCAGAGTCTTCAGAGTCTTCTAATAGAAGTAGTAATGATACATCCTCAGTCACTCTCGGCCATATTGTAGCTAAAACTTCAGCTTCTTTCTCCACGTTTCATGATTTATTAGACAGACTTCTGAACATTGACTTTGCAAGTTGCTTTTCACCTCTCTGATAATGCACAAGAAGCGTCTTTATTTAATCATGGTAATGTGTGGAGAGTGTCTGTCAACCTTTTCAAATTGATTTACAATCATTATTCTATCACTCCACCAAGTTTATCAGCACAGTGTGTGGTGTGAAATAGTTACCAGAGGCTAGCAAAATGAAATATGATTAAAAAAAAAGGCTGGTTTGTGTTTTAGCAGTAGATAGAAAAAAAATTCAGTAAAACCAGAATCAGCTTTCAACTGTGCCTTAAACTATTTCTGAAACTCTATCTACAGTATTTATAAAAAAGTTGTGGATAAAATGAGGGGCTAATACAGTTATCTTCTGACTTTAGGGACTGCCACCTTGGTCATTGACACACTCAGACCCAGCTGATTCAGAGGTCACTATTATTCCAGGTTTTGACTTAGGAACCAAATTCATTTCTTTATGATATGCTCAACAATGTACTTTGAAGTTAGATATTTTGTCTAATTTACTTCTTCCAATTCACACCTATGTTGGCTGGTGTTATATATAGTCATCTGAGAACTGGGAACCTCAGCTGAGAAAATGACTCTATTAGCTCTGCTGTAGGATGGCCTGCCTGTAGAGCATTTTCTTAATTGGTAGTTGGTGGGGGAAGGAACAGATCACTGTTGGTGGTAGCATCTCTGGGCTGATGTTCCTGTCCTGGGCTCTATAAGAAGGCAGACTGAGCAAGCCATGAGAAACAAGTCAGTAAATAGCACCCCTCCTGAGCCTCTGTATAAGATCTGCCTTCAGATTCCAGCCTGATTAGAGCTCTGGCCTTGGTTTTCTTAAATGGACTGCAATCCAGGATATGTAAGTCCAATAAACCCTTTCCTCCCCATGTTCTTTTTGGTTGTGGTCTGTCACCATAGCAATAGTAACCCTAACTAATACAACATCCAAGAAATTGGAGAATAAAATATAGAGTAAGCGTAGAAAATTTGCAAAAAAAAAAAATGTGAGTCTCCAAATAACAAATTTAATGCTAACAACCATTTCAAATCATAAATAATAAGACTAAACATATTTCTGGTATTATTGTTCTAGAATGAATTTAGCTAAACTAGATTTTACTAGAAAATAGAGGGAGACATCTATGGTAGAAAATGAATAAAACTTGTGTATATTTATTAATAGTTTTGACTAGTTTTTTACACAAATGGTATTATTTCAAAAAAACACATTGTAAATGAATTGCTATTGACTTCTTTTTTGCTTGCAATTACTATATACATTAAAGTTTCAGTTATTGAATAGTATATAGATACTCTGCCACACTTTGTATCTTATATTGATATCTCCTGGAGAAGATCAACATTTCTATAAATGAGAGTTGGCTTATTCAAAACGATTACATAACCCTAAAATGCTATTCATTTTCTGATACTCTAAATTTTGTGTTACCAATTGCATCATAATACTTGTTCAATGATTAAACAAATATTTTTTGCTACTAGTTAGAAGTGTTGCTAATGTTCTATAACAAGTGTTTTAATTCATTTTGTTGAATATGAATTCATTTAAAAATGTTCACTGAACAGCAATTTGAAATCTCTTTGCTTCCCTTTCACATAAATTCCTGAGTAATGTGTTAAATATCACAGGAGAGTCATGACTTCTCCATGACCATGGCTTAGGAGCTTTCCTAAAGTCCTCTTCTACTTTCCCAGATACATCTGTGGACTGACTCCTCCTTAGCCTGGCCATTCATCCACCCCCAATATTATTTATCTTTCCACCCCTAAACCTTTTCTCATTGGCATGTTATCTATTCTTACACCTCCAACTGCCATCTGTTGATCTCTTCCTAATCTGTTTCTTCAAAATAGACTTCTATTTCAGACTCGGATGATTTAATGGAAGCAGATGTCTCCCAAACACCTCAAATTCGATGTCCTGTTCCCACCCTCTCACTTTCTACTGAAAGTGTCTCTTCTTTCCATACTCCCACCCTGATCCTTTGCATATGCATGCCAATTATCTATATAGTATTCTAATGGCCCCGTGTAATAGAAATCCAAAAGCCCTCTAATGCCTCGTGGGTACATTGTGTATTCCCCATGCATTTCTGGCTTTATTTACACATTTTGGGATCAGTCATTAATTTTCTTTTCTGTGGGCTAACAAGAGACAGCACACTTCTTAAAGTTAACTTACAAAGTAATTTTTCTTAACATGGTTACTTTTAGGAGTCAGACAATTCCTAGATGTGGTAAGCAGTCTGGAATATCTCTGTCCTCCAGCCAGTAAGATTTTCAGCTGTGAAATAAAACTATTTCTGTTGATAATTATCCCCTGATGGACAAAATCGCCTTACACTGAAAGTCCCCCCCGCAACTGCACAGTAACTTGTTCCTATGTCTATGGTCATAATTTTCTTTAGTCCATTTTCTGCCAAAATTGGTTTTCCAAATATAATTTATTCTTACACATCTTAAAACTCTCCTGTTTAAAACCCTCTGAGACTGCAGATTGCTCCAGAATTAAAAAAAAAAAAAAAAAAATGCCAGAAAACAAAACCTTTCAGGCATCTCACAGCTTCAGCCATACATTTTCCCTCAGCCTACATATGTTTCCGAAGGAGATAATTGTTAATGTCTAATGCTTTGTACTTAACATATCCTTGAAATAAGCAAGCATATTTAACGTTCCTAATGTGACTGTTTAGTCTTCATTCCAGGGTAGCATTTGGCACCTTGGGAAAGATATTTAATAACTCTAAACTTCTATTTCCTTTATTTGTTATATCCTATTTTTGTATACCTGGGTTACACAAAAAGCCATGGTTAATTACAGGTGCAGTATATTCATTTTAAGCACTATCAATGGAAAGAACAAGAGCTGCAGACTGTACATTTTAATTCTTATCCCTTTCAAATTATGTGTGAGAAAACAGAGAAACAAAAACAAGGGTCCAAACAAAACAACAGCATATATTTCAATGCACAATTCGAAAGCACCCACATTCGTCAGAAATGCCATGGAAGTATCTCGCCCTATTGTTAGAAATCTAGCAGGAACATTTTTCACTGTTTTCCAGTGGGACTTTATGCCAACTGGTATTGATTGCAAGATTCTGAACTTCTATTAGGCTCCACTCTCCTTTTATTTGATGATTATTTTAGCTCAACAATAAGATTGTTTAGAATTGTGAATATTGATAGATGTTTTAGAGGCTGGGTCATCTTAGTTGTTTTTTTTTTTTTTAATTTGATGCCAAAGTGTAGTAGTTTCTGAATATAGATATTTCTCCAAAACTTTTTTATTATTAACTTCAAGATAATTTTGAAATAATTGTTTTATTTAAGAAAACTATGAAATGATCAATTTATCCCATGAGATTAATAAAAGCCAGTATTATTAAGTGATATTTAGAGTTCACAACCATGCAGGAATCACAGAGTATAGAGTGATATTTAAAATGGAAAGAAAAGAAGTACAGATGTGTAAGAAGGGATGTGGAGATGGATGTACAGGCTGCCACTTGACCTTTGTTGTTATGAGAATTTGTTACTTTGAAATAGATTTGACTTCAGTTTTTGTTTTTAACTTATATCCTTAAATATGGCAACACACATACACACACACAGACACACACCCCAGAAAACTTTCCACACTCATTAGGTCCCCAAAGTTCTCATTTACTGTCATTGTAGGATAGTAATTAAAAAGATGACTGTGGGTTTAGAATGTGTAGACACAGATTTTAAGTCCACAACTCACTAGTCACATGTTGTTGGGGAAGTAAATCTGTTTCTGTGCCTCAGTTTTCTTATTTGAAGAATATTGTCTATAAGAATACCTCTTTCCTCAGGAGGCTGTATTATTGACTCAACAGTCCACACTAAGTGCTAAGAATAAAGACTGCCATGGAGTAACTATTCAACAGTCTATTATCCAATGTACGCTCACAAAGCTTAAAATTAAGACCAAGAGAAAAGCAGATAATATCTGGAATGACAAGAGCTAACACACTTAACACAGGCTCCGATGGAGTCAACACAAAATGGTTCTCTCTCTTCCTATTTGACCTCGATCCTGATATCTGCCTTGTGGTCACATGAACCATACTAGTACCATTTACCTCCCAGTTTAGCTTGTGGCTACCATACCTTTAATTGTGGCCCTCATTTCAGGGCTTCAAAAAGAAATATGGTAATTTACACCTGTTCCTTTAATTTCAAATCATCTTATGTAATGGGATTTTAATATAGATGAAATGCTACAGCTTCCCAGCTGAGTTTAGCGGATGGAGTGTGGTTTGTCTACTTCACTTGCTGCTATGACGTTAACTGACAAATGCCTGCTGCTTTCCTATTTCACTTTTTTTTGTTTGAAATAATTATTTTTGTGTTGTTACCCA
Organism: Dicrostonyx torquatus; assembly: GCA_028555095.1. Classification (NCBI taxonomy): domain Eukaryota; kingdom Metazoa; phylum Chordata; class Mammalia; order Rodentia; family Cricetidae; genus Dicrostonyx; species Dicrostonyx torquatus. Next base: position 6,668,615 of record JAQHUG010000105.1, on the reverse strand, counting down.
TCACAAGTTAAGACTCAATTCTTCTGCCCCATTAAGTTGATGCTTTTCAATGATTTTTAATTAACACTATTCATAAACTCTGGAGCTTTTACCCTGGAGTTCCAAGGAGAAAGGTATTTTTGAAAATAATACTTCAATCACTATCGATAGAGTATTAACAACACACTGCAATTGTGAGAGAACTGTGAGGAATGCACCCTGGGACTTTGGAAGTGTGTACTGAAACAGCACAGGGAAAACATACAGTCTTTGGCTGTATGTTAATTGTGTCTAGAAACACAGTCAACAAGGCGTTGCCTTTTTCATCCCCTCATTTTGAACTTGTTTTACTTTGGCTGGTAATTACTGCCCAGTGTCACGACCACCCTGCTGTGCTCTGACGAAGTTACATGGTTCAAGAGATTCCCACTTTCCGCTGAGTTGTGCATCCTTTCCCAGTGGCTAGTGACCATTAAATAACCCTACAAAAAAAGCAAAGGAACTAATTCATAATTCATTGTGTAGAAAGAGCTGATAATAAAATTGCCTTCCCATTGCTGTGCTTTTTTTCTTTCTCTCTTTTTCTTTTTTCAATGCAGGTAAAATTCAGACACACATAGAAAATGCATGGAGTTCTCTGGGTCCTTATTTCTCTAGATTGTCTTTAATGATCTTTATTCCTCCCGAAGAGGAAATTCTGCAGCTTGTCCAAAATGATTCCATAGAATCTGGTGTTACATGACTGAGGGCAGAGATTTAATCTTCCTTAAAAAAGTTTGATGGGAAATAAAAGCCAAATTTGTGTCACTTCAAGAATCATTTAGAGTCTACAGTTCTATCTTTGAATTGACGTCTTTGCCTCATTCCACCATCTGCAACTTATGCACAAGAAGATGGTCACTACATTAGAGCCAACAAATCATTAACTTTCATTGTAACCTATTGACTCGAGATATAATTGTAGCCATCCAGATAGGATGACAATTTTAAGTTTGTTGTCTCCTAAGTTTCTCATCTACAAAATTTTCCCTCAGGAAAAGTTAGTTCTCAGCTACTCATATAAACTAGAATTTAGGCGAATGATTAAATGTATGCAGATATATAATCCAAAAGAAGCCTAGGTGCTCATATTTTGAGATAAGGCTATACAGCTTTTAAAACATTATGTAATATTTCACACTGACAGACACTTGGTGATTAAGTGGAACAGCAAGAGCGTTGGAGTTTGTATTGTAAAGAAATTGCAAAGAAACCACGCAACTTCTCACACTAACGAGTCCTTGTGGTTGTGCAAGCTTCTTTTTAATGCATTAGTATCAGATATAAAACACAATGAGATATAAACAAGAACATGAAATATCCCTTTATCTAAAAAAATTACAGTTGAATTAAGTGGCATGATTTGGTATTGTTTTTCAGGAAATTATTTATCTAGCTTTCCAAATTTACGTAAATTATACTGTTGGTTTGGGAAAGAGAAAATGATTTTTAGCATCTATTTAAGTAGAATAGGGTCTCTGGATGTGGATCACTTGCATTTCTCAACAAAATGGCCCGTGGCAATAGATGGGTAAGTGAACTGTGCTTCAACTGAATAGTATTATAATACAAGTATAAATAGGCAAGTACTTTAAAGAATTAATATAAAAACATATAGCATATCATTAAAATTTTAATGATTAAAAACTGAAATGGTAGCATTATAAAATACTTTATTATTTTATCTTTATTTTTATATTTAGAGAAAAATTTAAAATTTTCATTTTATATCTTCCCTCCATTAAATTCTATATTTTTTGGTTTGGACATTGCAGAGGGAAACATAGGAGAAAATAATAAAACTACAGGATGGAAAGAAGCATATGACTCTGTCCTCAAATCCATTCTATGTTCTGACAGTAGCGCCACATCTGAAGGAGTTGCTGTTAGCAAGAAAATACGAATCTTTGTGAGATCTTTGACGTAGAATTTTCCGTTACCCTAGAATGAAATGCAAAAGACAAAGTGACATTAGACAGTCTCTTGCTTATTTGAAACATCTTTCAGGATCTGTGTGTAGCTAGTGAGGAAGCCTATTAGGCAAGACCCCAATTCCTGGAGGGCAATGACCAACAGCTACCATTTCCATCCATGTCCAGTGTGTCACTGGCAGAGAATGATCATCGTATGGTCCATGGTGCATGAAGCTTTGTTTTGGGTTTTAGCAAGGATTCACAAATATGTTTCAGAAACTAAATTCCCATGTTATCCTTTCCCCCTTTGTTAGTGATTAGGTCATGAAGTCTGGGGGAAAATCTGAGTCTTCTTTTTCTTCTCAATACCCAATGTAAATTGTATTAATATTTAAATTTTCATCAGTGCCTGATTTAATGTATACAGTATTTATCAACTCTCAATGGCTTATTTTCTCATTCAATGAGCCAAATTCTACTTCAAAATAATGCATTAGTCTTAAAACATGTATATAATTTATTTTCAATATGTTATTTTCCTAAGAACTGGTCTGACAGATAGGTTTCTTTACATGGATTTATGCTGCTTAATTTTCTCCTCCATAGTGTTGCTTCTTAGTATATTTGTCTTTGGTCATATTGTGAATTTATCCCTAATATAAGTTATCTATAGTGAATATCCTATTTCAGAATACACATATAAATTTTGAACCTGTGATTTAATTCTAATGGACGCAAGTGTATCAGTGATGTGTGCAACATTTTACTTTCCCCTCTACCTTGGAAAGGCATTAGCTGTGCACAATGAGTGTGAATTAATCACAAGACAACAGTGAGGACAGGCTTCAGTTTGATGGTTTAATCTAGGGCTTTGCACATGACTTTTATTTCTGCAAGAAAGCAACAATCTTTAAGGATTTGGAGGCTACCAAAGAAAATCATTTAATTTTTTATTTTTTCAGGAGCAGAAATTACAGTTTCAAAGAACTTGTTCATCCTGGGCAAACAATTAGTAAAACTTCCTGACCAATACTGTTTGTCCACTGTTTTCTCCTTACCTTATGTCTTGGCTATTTCCTCATGTTTACTTGAAAACTGACTCACCTATGCCAAACCATGATGCTGAGTTTATTGTTCAAAGAGCAGATGTGATTAATGACCTTAGTGAAATTATGGATTCCTATTGTTGCTTGGTTCATATCGTAAGAGCTAACAAAATCTTGTGTGTGATCTATGCACATGTGGCATTCTTTGGTATATCAATGCTTCATAAAGGTTGCTAATATGGATTTTATTTTCTGACCTATATCAATGTAAAGAAAAGAATAAACAGAGTATGTAACTCATGTTTACTTAGTGCTTTTCTCAAAATTAGTAGTTTTAAATTTGTTTCTCTATAAAACTACAAGAGAAGCTGTGTAATTTACATAATATTAGAATCTGACTTAAAGTCAAATTGCTGATATTTTAAGTGAATATTTTACAGTTACATTTTAAAATTTATTATTTGCTATTGACAAATATTTTGTATTCTCCAGTTTTTTAAACTTTTAAATAAATATTCTACAATGATCATACTTACATTGTACAAGATATATTATGATTAATTGTATCAATAAAAGTGATAACTAACATTTAAAAATTTTTCTTTGAAAATTTCTCATGTGTTTTGCCAATGATAAAATTACTCCCTTAATGTATGTTATCACTCCACCCATGGGTCCTAAAAAGCAGCTGCATGGGGGTGTGACCCATGTGCGCGCATGTGCAGCTACCTCCATCCCCCGCACACGTGCAAGAAATGGGTCGCCCGTCATCATCATCAGCGTCTGACGTACCTATGCAACCCACCCTGGTGAGCATATACAAGGCAACCTTTAAAAGACCGAGGTGCCATATTCTGCTCTCCTTTCTCCTCCCACCCCCTGTCCTCCACGTTTCCCCCGGATCCTGTTCACTCTCTTCTAATAAATCTCCACGTGTGGGTACGTTCACGTGTTCTCTGTGTGTCTTGCCGCCCGTGCCCCATATCACAACAATGTAGATATCTTATTCCCTACTCCAATTTCCACTCTTCCTCCATCTTCACCTTCCCACTCCCCCCAGCTCTCCCCAGTTCTACCCTTCTCCCTTCTCTTTCCCCCTCTCCTCTTCCCTCACCCCCTCACCTCTACTC
>JAQHUG010000105.1:6628416-6656457 GCA_028555095.1 Dicrostonyx torquatus | reverse complement strand
TTTAGCAAAAACTATGATGATCTATAAACACACCTATTGGAATGTCTAGTAAACTAATGGAAAGCTTACAGCAAGAATATACATAAAATGCGGCTTTTGTGCATTGTGGTGGAAAGTAAAACGTGGCAAACCTGCTATGGAAACCACTTGACATTTCTCCAAAATGCTAAATAAAAATTGTATATGAAAATACTGTAAGCAATCTTCTTATTCGCAAGGTGATTAAGAAATGGAATAAAATAATTTTTCACAGGAAACGCTTGAGTGCGTGCTTGCCATAGTTTGATTGTGTCACCATAAAATTCATTATGTTGAAATCTTAATTTCTAATGTTTCAAAATCTGATCACATTCATAGTGGCTTTAAAGTTTTGATAAAATTTAAATAAAGTCATTATTTTGAGCACTGCTGTCATTGAGTCCTTTTAATAAAGGAAAATAAGTACACAGACCTCACAGAAGGCAGATCATTCAAAGAGATATGAAGAAGATGGACATAATAAAATTCAGAATAGAGGCCTCATAAAAAAGCAAGCTTTCTAACACTGTGGACTTCTACCGTGTAGAATGGTTCAGAAAATGAATGTCTATTGTCTCAGTGAACATTCTATCATTTTTATCTTGTAAGCCCCAGAAAACCAATAATTTACTCAAAAGATTTCAAAACATTCTTCTGAAGATCCATTTGTTCACAAATGCCCAGAGCCTCATTATTCACAGTACCTAAAAGTGGTAAAATAGATTAAATAAACAGATAAACAAACTGTCAATAAAAGTATACAGTGAGCTAAAACTCAGCTTTAAAAAAAGGAGACTCTGAGCATGGTACTTTATGGATGAAAGTTGAGGGTATTATGCTGTTTATAACAAGTTAAGTAAGTCGGCAGAAGATAGAACTCTAATATGCTAATTCTGTACGTTCTCCAGAGTAAAGAATAGAGGCAGATGATGTGTTGTACTTGATTGTTCACAGAGTTAGGAAGGAACAGTAACTGTCTGAATATTTTCTATTTTGTTATTGTGCTTCTATACACATGTACATTTGTATGCATGTATACATATACACAACAGACAGTGTACATAAAGTATGATGAAAATGTAGACAAAATACATATATACACATGCAAAGTTACTCATGTTGGGTTATTTTAAGGTTGAAGTGGTGAATATGTTTCACTGCAGGCAGGACGATGAGAGAGAAATCAGGAAAAATGGATTTACATGACAAAGCCATACTAATATATGTACCTACAGGAAAGATAAAAAAGAACATGTGAACTAAAACATGTGAAAAGAAAGAGTTGAATTCTAACTCTATTAGATAAAGCAGAAAGACACACACCACTATATGATTCCTATTTTTGATGTCAAAATAAGTAAAATTCAAATGAACAAAACCACATTATACATTGGATTGTTCCTGTAATATTACTGCTGATAGAAGCAATAGACTCAACAAGTTTTCAAAGGTCCTTGAAAGTCAGTCCAACCATCTTGAGTAAAACAAACTAAATAATCATTTTGGAAATTAAGATGGCTGTTCAATCTTTTCAGTATGGAGCATCTCACGATCTGAATTATAATAAGAGACTAGAAACAGTTTCTAGCTATAAATTAGTTACTTTCTCAGGAACAATGCAGAATGGGGGTGAGACAGACACAGAGAAAAGGCAATCCGTAATCCATTTCCAGAATTGTCTTATTGTTTATAAAAAAACCCTGTTTTTATGTAGGGGGATGGAAGAATCCATGAGAAGACAACAAAATTCCTCTCATTTTATGTAGATTGTTTTCTTGACTTAAAGTTAATAATGCATTCATTATGTGATTATTTGAAGGTAAAATACAATTATTAAAACATAGTATTTATTTATTTTGGATGTATCTTATTTTCGTGCATATTTTGTGTTTTATGCCCCTTTAAGCAACAAAGGGGCTTTGTTGCTAAACCCTAATCAACAAAGGGACTGCACTTTGAGATAGGCCCTATAAGAATGTGATAAAAATTAAATGGATGTATAGAGGTTGATTTTTGATCCTACAAGACTAGTGTGCTTATCAGAAGAGGAAACAACACCTGAACTTTATCTTTGTTTACCGTTTGTGGAAAATGGGGAAGTATACCAAACAGGCCCTCACCAGAAACCAAACCTTGCTTCTCAGCCTTGATTTTGGATTTCCAAGCTCTTCCACTTTCAACAACTGGTATGTACAATTGTCCAATGTGAAGAGAATTCTCAGTTGCCAAGAGTACATATAGTTACTCTTGTGCTGAATCCATATTGTTTCCAGTCACTCACATGATTGCTTACAACTGTCTGCAATTGTAATCCCAGGGCATCTCATGCCCCCCTCTGCCTTCTGTAGGCACCAGGTATGATCACAAACCACATTCACACATATGAAATAAAGTAAAAAAATCTAAATAAATAATTTTGCAATAGTGGCAAAAATGTACGAATAACTACTTTCTGATGAGATTTAAAGCTTGTTGTACAATTTGGAACTCATGTTTGATATAGTTAACTGGGCTTAAAAACTGTGGCTGTCTCATAGGCCCAAGAGGAGAAAAAACAATTAATATCCTACTAAGTGAACATAGTAACAAAATCCTCCCCCCCAAGTTTGAACTTTATTAATATAGGTGAGTGTATCTCTCAACCCTCATCAGAGAAGCTTCATTTTTTTTTTACTAGATCTAAATTTCCAAATGGTCAATGTACAGATTTTTGAGTATGCTACTCTAAATGAAACATCTACACCCCCCCCAGGAATAGAAGACGGAATAAAGAGACTGTAACTTCCAAAAATAGTGGATTTCTTAGAAAAGTAGCATTTGCTGCATGTGGCTGACCTTAACCACTCGAGCTCACAGCAGCTTAGGATGCACCCATGAGAGCTGAGCAAATCAAGCCCATCAAAATTCTAATTTGGATGGAATGGAGCTCACGAGTTTCTACCCCTGGCTGAGTAACTATCAGCAATTGAAAGCTGTTGGGGAAGAGAGAGTCCTTTTTTCTTCACATATGTGGCCCCTGAGAGGCTAATCATGCTCCAATAGACAGTGCTGCACATAGGCACACACTAAGTAGACCTAGTAGGATTCTAAAACCCGAGCATATGTAGTTGAATTTTAAGCAAACAAATATGTGAAAACAAATTTTCCAGTCTGTGATATTTTGAGTGCCAATTGATTTTCTTCTCTTTGGTGAGCATTCAGAAAACAAAAGTTAAACAAAAATAGAAAAGTACAATATTTTTTTCTCACCATTTCTACTTCAAAGTTGCATTTATAGTTTTACTGATGTAGAATTAGAGATAATAGCTAATAGTTTATTGATACTTATTTTGTATCACCTTTGTTTAAAAATGATATTTGAGACATGGTTTCTGCTATTTAGAAATTCAAATTCAGAAGTAAAAAATGTGATTAAACATCAGTTCCATGATTTTTGTCATACCGATGAATGCATTGGTTCAAAGGAAATTATATGTTATGATATTTTGCCAATTATGGGAGCAGGAAATTTCACTGGCAAAAAAAAATGGTGAAAGAATAAATAAGAAAATGCAACGTGGAAAGTGTGTCATGAAGAGCTGGTGTGGTCGTAAGACACCAGAGGTACAGCCTACATATTATACTTCCCTACACTACCTGGCTCTGTGAATTCTATTGCTGTAACCCCTTGTTCTCTCTCTTGGAAGGAATGCTTCTGCCTGCCCAAGGAATGCCATGAGCAAGATGCTTCCTCGCCCTTTGTCAGCAATGCGGTTTTCAGCATTTTTCAAGGGCACTGTGCAAACAGCGCCCAATCAGCCGTGTTGCCTCCTGTATCCTGAGCACATCTGGCGAAAGTGATGAGAAATACTCTGCATGTCTGCCATTGTTTCACTGTGAGCTATCTGGAATAAAAGCAGCACAGAACTCCATAAAAGGCATTCTGGGGCAGCATGGCCAAGAGTCCCTTGACTCTGTTGAATATCAAATTCGACTTCAATTCCTTGTCCCCGGTGGGTTGCAATACTGGGAAATCATTCTGTTTACCCCCAGCTTACTGAATTCTCCCCTTTGTGCCATCTGTTCTTGAACTCATGTGAGTTTTGTTACGACCACACACAAGGTGATCAACAAGTAATCTTTGTGACATCACAGATCCTAGAAATGACAGTAACTCCTTTGTCTGCATTCTAATCCCTCCCAGGATTCTCTAGCACCAGTACCTCTCTTTGCCATGGCCTGTCTCTCTCTGCTCTCTTCCACTGCAGTAAATGATGACTTACCTTTGTGGACCTCAAAGGTGTGCCTATCTGTCTTGCTTGACAGAGACCAAAATGTCCAAATCAAAAATGAAAAAAATGCAGAATTCCTCACACTTCTTACTGAAAACTCCACCTCACCCTTAGTATGTTATGGCCAAATATCTAGTGCATTTCCAAAACTGTCTTTGATTCCACTTTGTTTTTTATTATCTATTTTAAAGATAATTAACTACTATGAAATACTTTAGAAGATAGTGCTTTCTGGATATATATATATATATATATGATAAAAATACATAAAATACTTTGCAGAAACTATCTTAAATTCTTGATTAAAAATAATACACAGTTTTTTATAAACATATTCACTTTAAATAAGAAAGTTTGCCTGCAGACGGCTTATGGAAAAAGAGACTGACTGCCAAACCTGACTGCAGGAACTAGATCATTCAAACAGGGAGGGGACTGTAGGAGAGAGTGGACTCTTGCAAGTTTTCCTCTACCCTGAACATGTACACTGTGAAACATGCATGCTCACACATATAGAAACACAAATACTCATAAAAATAAAGTTTTAAAAGCCAATAACATAATTTTGAAACATATATAATAGGCTTATAAATATTATATTTAACTTAATGCATCAGTGTTATTATCTTCCATTTTTTTCGGTTTTTCGAGAGACAGGGTTTCTCTGTGTAACAATCCCAGCTGTCTTAGAACTAGCTCTTGTAGACCCGGCTAGCCTTGATCTCACAGAGAGAGCCTGTCTCTACCTCCCGAGTGCTGGGATTAAAGGCATGAGCCACCACTGCCTGGCCTATATGTACATCATCAATATCCAAACATCTCAAATGATGGAAACATTTTAATATCAATAAGCTATAATAGTATATAAATGAACTTCAATAGGTTTTTGTCTTACTTAATTATATACCATATTCTAGGAAATTTGCTTATCCATTATGTCTACATACAGAATATTTGTTAAAAGGATATGCTGAGTAAGTATGGGAAAGAAGTACAGAATACAAAGCTGGATGCCTGAGCATTTATCATCAACTGAAGAGAAAGTTTGCTTTTGAGAGCTCTAGACATGAAATTTCTTCCTTATTGTACTACATTTATTTATTTTGTGTGTGTGCATTTGCATGTGCACCATGACATGTACGCAGGTCAGAGGACAACTTATAGAAGTAGGCCCAGTTCTTCCACAACACATTTCACAAGTATATAACTCATGTTTCTCGGTTGACAGCAAGTTGTGGCCTCTGGTGAATCACCTCAATAAAGCAAGTCCTGCATTTGCAAATGACATGAACATGGGGAACACTTAAAGTATAAAATCATTGCCTACGTGTTCTTTTATTTCTTTTGGTCTTTTTCTAAGACCAAAGATAGAAGGACATTTTATAACATTGATAAAAATATTACACAGTGTAATGGAACAGCATCTTATGATTAATTTTAAATATAGTTTGGAATGGAAATTTTACCACTGAAGTAAGGTCCTAGTGAATTCATTTGAAATTTTTGTAAGAATGTAGGCTGATCAAGGTAGTGGGTGCCCTGTTTAAATTTCAGGATTTGTATGAAGTTCAGCTTGTGTGATGTAGACATGGGGTCATTCAGTACATTTACAAATATTTGTAATCTATTAATACATTTATATAATTGTGACTCTCTAAACTCAAAAGTACATAATGCATCTTTATAAGAAAATTTTTTATTATAGAACTTTATCTTCCACAAAACAAATAGTTTTCATCTTGGAACTCTTGCGTCAGATTAAACATTGTTTCCAGCAGTGTAGGGAAAACTACAGGGAGCAACTACTTCACCTTAAATCATTTCCATTTCTGAGTGTGATTTTTCTGAGGTTTTTTTCATTTGTAAGACTGGGATATAGAAAAGAGACATAGAAATCTGCAGTCAAATGAGACTCTGGATAGTTGCAGAAATGTATGTTCCAGACAGAGACAGAGAAACAGAGAGTGGGAGAGAGAAAGAGGACCTTCCTACACATTCTCAATTCCCTGAAATTTCTACATTTCTGAGTCTTCTGCTCACTTACTTGGGAATCTTCCTCAAATTTTCTTTATGTCATGTGTGGAAAATGAGACAAACAAAACAAACAAAAACAAAGAAAATTCAAAGTTTTTCTTTTTTTTTTAACTTTCATAACCCATTACTCCTTTATTATTTTTTGTTTTTGCTTTTCGCGACAGGGTTTCTCTGTACCTTTTGAGCCTGTCCTGGAACTAGCTCTTGTAGACCAGGCTGGTCTCGAACTCACAGAGATCCACCTGCCTCTACCTCTGAGTACTGGGATTAAAGGTGTGTGCCACCACCGCCGGGCTCCCAGCACTCCTTTAATACAGGCAGACCTATGGTCCCTTGTGACAGGGTCTGTTCTCCCTAACTAAGAATTACTATCAGCATTTCCTTGCTAAAGAAACAAATTAAAGGTATAAAACAGGAGCCTAAAGAGATTGCTTAACTATTAAATATACAATCCTTCCTAGAAATGTGATATGTTCCTTCTCACAAAATGTTCTTGTTTATAGTTTGGAAGATTGCAAGCAACTACTTCATTTTCACAGCAAAGTTTTCATCCACTTTCATTCAAGTGAGACTTCCTTACAACTCTAAGTAAAACTGACTTTCAGAAACTGACCAGGATCAACAAACCAGGCTTACGATACATTATGCTCTCCTTTGACCTGAAAGTCCAACGGCTCAGGCAAAACTCAGCTGATATATTGAGCATCCTTGGGCTCCTGTGTCAGAAGTCAGTTACACAGACACCACATAAGACAGTGCCCTTTACACTAACTCAACACTCAGTTTGAACTCACAGGTTATAGGAACACTATCTTTATGAATATGTTCACATAGGAAGTGTGATTTAATTTGTACTGATTTTAATGTATCTTGCTAGGAAAGACTAACAAAAATATCTTAATAGTGTGTTTACTGCAATGTACACAAACATAGAAATAACTGAATAAGTGTTAAAAGGCATAAGCACTAAGTTGACCTAAATGAAGCTAGAGAATATTTAATCATGTTTATAGAAAACTAGGGGGCAAGATTTTTAAAACATCTCCTTTAGCGACAGAAATTTTAATTTATGAGGTAATACAATGCTTAGCTTTTTACTTCACATTGCCATATTTTAAGTCTCCTTATATATCTGCTTTTATAGCCAAAATGAATGAAATGACAGCACTGTTAATAATTCATGATGCAGTAAAGCATCCTAAATTGTACTCAGTAGGCAGAGACAGAAACTGTTTTTATTGATGCCACATTTTCATAGTAAATATAAAATAAAATGTATATCAAGCAGACAAAGATTATATTGCTAAAAGTATTGCATACAGACTCTGATTCTATGTGGACATATAAAACAACATTTTACGCTTGCCTTCACAAAAAATTCTAATCACACAAACCATCCATTTTGTTGAGAATGAGTGCTTGAGCTTAAGTAACTGGTGCTTGTTTGTGTACTAGCATGGCCATCTGGGGGGCGGGGATATTTACTCGTTGTCCTCAAGTAAAACTCTGTGTGGATTAGTCACTGGCATTGCAACTTAATCATAAACTTTGTCATATTTTCCCCAAGACCCACAGGAAGACAATCAAGGAATTTACTAATTTTATAGAAATAGCCTGCAGGCTTTAAACATTACTTTCCTACTTTAGTTTGTGTGCCAAAGACTGGACACTCATTATGAAGTGAATTCTTAGTCCTCACCTGAGTGTTTTTTGCTCTTGTTTTCCCCTTCAGGTACTGCCATGCCCCTCCCTTTCTCATGAGTTCTAATGAACTGCATACTTATTATATTCAGAGATGAGGCAATTAAAAATGAGACTAAAAGACTGGATCCTAACATCATACAATTGATGGCCTTGTAAAAGAGAATGCCTTAGAGCCATGAAGATGTAGTCACTATACAGAAGATAGATTTGGTGATGTAGCAGGAGAGCCCTGCGCATGCCAAGAAGAAAGGCAACATCTACCTACAACCCTACATCAAGGGACCTTTCCTTACTCTTGTTATCATTTTTCTTCCTCCTTCTCCTACCCCCTCCTTCTTTTTCTCCTTATCCTCCTCCTTTTTTGTGTTTGTAGTGAGGATTGTACTTATGTGTGCATGTGATTCTGGAGGCCAGAGGACATCAAATATATCCTCAAGAACTCAGCATACCTTTTTAGAGATATTTTCATTGGCCTGGAACCTACCTATAAGACTATTTGAACTGATTTCTGTCTCCACAGCACTGAGAATCCAAGCATCATCTACCACCTCCAGCATTTTTATGTGGGTTCAGGGTATTGAACTCAGCTCTCCATGTTTGCTTTGTTCATACATCTCTGTCTGCCTTATCTCCCACTTTAAGCCTTACTCTTTGAATATTTTTGAACTTACAATCCTGTTTTCTCTTATTTATGTCCAATGTTTTCCTGCCAGAATTTTGCCTAGACATTAATCCACTTCAAATATACTTATTAAATATTTGCACCTCCTTTTCCCCACATTTACCTGTGACGTTCCATACTTGATTCTCCATTAACACACATAAACTTCATCTAGTCACAAGGTATTGACTCCTGTGTTTACTTTACTATTTGGCATTTGTTCTTTCATCTCCATTATATTAATTAAGCAATGTCTTTTACTAACTAACTCTGAGTTTGCCTGCTAGGGTACTTTTAAAATTGTTAATAGGCATGAATTAGAAAAATAAAAATGATTAATAATGACAGGTAGAAATTAGAGAAAAATAAACTTCAGCTGAATGTAAGTAAAGGTTTTGTAGGCTCACAGGCAGCAGTGTCTCGCTATTACTGGGACACTCCAAACAGGGCAAGTGAAAGGTTTTATGAGAAGCAAACTGAGTCAGATTTACTCTATATTTTCTTTATTAAATACTGTGCACAATGCTGTTGAATATTCAATTTTAATTGTTTGATTTGACCCTATATTTGTAAAGGAAACAAATAGAATACATATGTAATTTTAAGCAGCTAACAAAATATGTACCTAAAGCAAAGGGGTAAGACACATAAACTAACTTGTATGCCCCCAGATTGCATGTCTCTTTGACGATGGACTTCCTCATGTGGGACTCACGTGAGCTCACTATTGAACTTGCAGGGATAGGAAGCAATTCACTCATTTAGAAAGAAGCTATGTAAAATTTTGCCCCAGATTCTTTACTTAAAATAGTTCCCAGTAGAGAACATTTTCTTTCTAATTATTCTTCTCACTCCAGCTGCCTAAAATTCTTTCTCCCCCCTTGCTATCATTCCATGAATTATTCTATGTCTGGTCTTAATATAAAAGTTCTTGAAACAATAGACTATGTAGGTATCTCTAGGGGTATCTTTGTCTCCATAGATATACCCAGATTTTAATGGAGACTGAATAATGCAAAGTAAAATATTAGTAGGCTGAAAATAACTTGCCTGGAGAAAGCTTTCATTGCAATCATACAAATGGATGAAATTGACAACTAACAGAGGATCCATGTGACCTACTTGACCCCTCGCTTTAATTATGCCTGCTTAAAATTTCATAACAAGTGTGTTATTTTTCATATTTATCACAAGACCACTTTTGTCTACAGCATCTTTCACATAAACTTTATCTTTCCCTCCTCATAATCTCATAATATTTAGTAAAAAAAGTTGAATTTATTTCCAATTAATCTAGAATCAAGAAGCTTCTGATAATTGTCCAGTACATATATTGAACATTACTTAGACCCTTCTTTGAACAACTGTGTACCTGTGTGTTCACTCTGTAATGTATCTGTTGCCCATTTGAGCTATATTTCTCCAGCCAGTTGGCTTTGTGATTGGCCATATGACTTGTTTTGATTTCAAATGATGAACAAATGGGATCTGGTATCCATTCTTATCAAAAGTTTAAGCAGTCAGGGCGCATATCTGTTGGTTTCATTGTAGATTCATTTATGTATGTTCATATACGTATGAATGTATGTGCACATGTATATGAGAACATATTTTTGTACTATATAAAGGGCGAAAAAGGGGTTTGATCTCTCTGAAGTGCAATTGCAGGCATCTGAGAGACTCCTTAGTGCCTTCTGAAATCTGAACTCCAGTCTTTATGACAGCTCTTTTCTCCCTGAGCAGTCTTGAATAAAAAAAAACTGAATCTGAGATGCAGCCCAAAGTAATTATCAAAGGTAATCAACTAAAGGAGAAAGAAAGAGAACTTTTATATGTCTATATCATAGATACTTTGTGTACAATAATTAAATATCTATCCATATCAGCATTTGCTATATAAGAACTAAGAGATAACTGATATTCTAAAGACACGCAACTCTGGATTTCACTTACCAATTTTTCTCTGGTTACAAGACTTAAAAATTGAGCAATTTAAGTCATCATTTGAAATCTGCCCAATAGTCTTTTTAATAGTTAGAGTAGTCATGTTCAAACTCTGGGTACTCTCTGTAAAACAAGGCATGACAGTTATGGAAGACAGAAAGAGGATTACAGCCAACCCAGGCATGAAAGTATAAAAATACTGGTAGATAATAGATCAGATTTTCTTTTTGTTTCATATATCTCAGACTAGAAGCCTAAGAATCTGGAAACATAGACATATTACGAATACAGAGGAAAGCCTGTTTTCTCTTTTAAAAAAATAAACACAAAAGATGTTATCTTTCAGAATAAAAAAAATAGCGAATAGCCACTAAATACTATGCTAGTAGTGGAGAATTTGTCTCCTTATTAGCCATACCCAAATACGTTTGAGTAGAACTGCTGCATTCTGCAAATCTTTAGTGAAAAAAAATCAATATTTCAATGACATCAGGAAATATTTAAGCTTTGAATCTGTTCCATACTGAATGTCATTATCAACATGGGCACATGTCACCTCTCTCCCACTAAAATGGTTTCAAAGGAAGCCTAGAGAAGAATCACAATATTTACCACTATATTTACTATAGATACCATATGAGGACATGAAACTCCTATCTGACTAGCAATATAAAGGAAATTTCACCATCATAAGTACCTGTGACTGAAGTAGAAACCTATTAGTAATCAGTTAGCACTGTTCCCCACTTTTACTCTCTACCAACAGTATCAAAAAGAGATAGAAACACATAAAACTTATGAAAGATCGAGATCGAGTTTAATAACAATATGAATATTAAAATATCCTATTTTCAATAAGAAATCCCTCAACAATCTGGGAACCAGAATGAGAAAAAAATTAAAAACACGATTATGTAAAAACATAATCAACTGACGCCAGCATAGCATACTTTAATAAATGTGCCTCAGTGAGCACCTGCTTGGTTATGTGTGTCAAAAGAAAATATAATTACTGAAATGAAAAGTCCCTAGGCTGAGCTCATTAGCACAAACTAATGGGCAAGGGAAAGATGATGTGGGATGTCCTCCTGTATACGTGTTGCTTTTACTGGATAATAAATAAAGCTGTTTTGGCCAATAGCTTAATAGATTAAATTCAGGTGGGAAATCTGAACAGAGTTATATAAAGAGAGTAGGGTGAATCAAGGAGATGCTATGTAGCTGCTGAAAAGGAAAAATGCTCCCTAAACCTTTCCGGGAAGCCACATCCTCATGGCAATACATAGCTTAAAAGATAGCCATTAATTTAAGATGTAAGATCTAGCTAGGAATACACTGAAGTCAAGCAGTGTTGTAATTTTAATATAGCTTCTGTGTGATTATTTGGGTCTGGGTGACCGGGAAATGAACGATCAGTCTCCATTTACAGAAAGAAGGTAAAGCATTAAACAGAAGGATGACTCAACTTAGTATCCCAGACTTTGTTGACTTCCCAAGAGGGGTCTTATCCTCTCTGACGAGTGGTTGGGGAATGGGAAGGGGGAGCTGGAAAAGGTGAGGAAGGGAGAATTGACATTGGTATGTAAAATGAAAAAATTAAATAAAAAAAAACAAGAGTATGGTAGAAATGATCAACTCTGAGAAAAAATAAGTGGGTGAGAAATGAAAACTTAGAAGCCTGTGAAATGAAAATAGGACTGAAAACACTACAGTCTTGTTGTAATTAGGGGAGAGGGGTGCGGGTTGTATGTTCCCCAGCTGCTGCTGGTCTCCTGCACCCAAAATAACCACATGACAAACTAGATTCATTTAAATCCTGCCTGGCCCATGATCTCTAGCCTTTTCTTGGCTAGCTCTCACAATTAAACTAATCCATTATAAAAGTCTGTATGTCACCACGAGGTGGGTGACTTACCGGACGAATCTATGGTACTTCCTTCTGCGCCGGGGGCCTCATGGCAACTGACTCACTTCCTTTCTTCTCCTCCCAGAACTTCTGTTCTGTCTACTCTGCCCACCTAACGGCTGACCTATCTTATAAGCCAGGCAGCTCTTTATTCAACCAATAAGAGTAATACAAAATACAGAAGAACACTCCCACATCACAGTCTTAAAGGGAGAGGAGAAAGTATGCTTGGCTAAAAAGAAACCAACAAAAATGTCATGTAAAAATTTCTATACTCGAGAAGAAACATACAGAACAGCTCCAAATATGTGTTTGTTGAGAAAATTAAAACTAATCTTTAAAATAAATAAACCAGAATGTTAAAATGGACCCATAAAAAAATAACCCATTACCTAGTTGAAGAAAAAAAAAATGAATCTATGAGCAGCAATGGAGTCCAGAAAAGTCACTTCTAAATGGAAGGGAAATACAGCAGATGAAACCTCTGAACACAAGGAATGTAGAAAAGATGATGGCTGTCAACAAATGGGTAACACAGCTAAGACAAGAGGCCGTGAATTTGAGAGAGAGGAAGAGGTGCAATGATGCATTTATAATATCAAGAAATAAAGATTACTATAAAGTATATGATTACAACTGGGGTTTTATGATTTTGACTTTTTTAGATCCTTCACATTGAAGCAACACCTGCAACAATATCATCTGTTGTGTATCTCTTAGATATAACAAAAGATAATGCATAGAAATATAAAGGAAAGTAATGTTTCCTGTAATTATCTCAAACTGATAAAATAATGCCAGCATACTATAACAAGTTATGCAAATATAATGTGCTAATTAGACAAACAATGGAATAGGTAAAATAAAAATGTCAAGGCTGGAGAGACAGTTCAGCTCTTAGGAATATTTGTTGGTATTTCAAAGGACAAACATTGGGTTCCCAACACCCACTTCAGGTGCCTTATGATTACCTGTAACTTGTAACCTAGGAGATCCGATGCTCTCTTTTGGCCCTGCAGGTATTTAAACACACATGCACAGAAACAGACTCAGATACTTGACTGCGGCTGCTGCTACTACCAAACACTACAGAAAAATGAGCATGTGTATTAATAATTAATAAAAATGTTTAAATGAAAACTTCAAATGTGAAAGAAAGCCAAAAAAGAAAGGAAACAAAATTTAATGCCAGGTTGAATTCAATTTTGTATTAATTAAGTAAAAGTAAGTGATCATTGAAAGAATTATTATAAATTTAATTTAAAAACATGACGTAGCTAAGTAATATATGTGAATTCAAATGCAAGTCTATCTGCTAATTGAGGATAACATCATGGGAAAAGATATTTCATGAAAACATTTATCAAAGTAAATCAGAAGTACACATATAAGAATCAGATAAAATATACTTAAAATGGAAGAAGGGACCAGAGAGTTACAGCCTGTCATGTTAAAAGAGACACTCTATCCTACCAAGAAGACTTAGCAGTCCTAATAGTGCATGAATCAAACTACACTGATATAAAACATATTCAAACGACACCCAAGAGGACTACCAAGAAAAATCAAGCTGTAGGTATTGATAAAAGGATTTCAACATTCCTTTATCAACTGCAATTAGAAAGCAAACCAACAATAGCTCAGAACTTAATAGCACAATGAATCAACAATTCCTAACAGACATTTATACAATATTCCAAACAAATAACACCCCAAGTACATTTGATTAAAATATGTATGACATAAATAGATCATATGCTGGGCCATTATAAAATCTCAAAACCTTTTTCATATGTATGGATGAATGTACATATATTTGTGTAGTAGGTGTGCATGGATTCAAGGCAAATGCATATGTGTGTGTAGGCTAGTGGCCAATGTAAGCACTCTTCTCCAACACTTTCCACCACTTTTCTTGAGAATGTCTTTCCCTGATTTTAGACTTCACCACTTTGGTAAGCCTTGATGATCCTATGATGACTGCCTCCTCAAAGCTGGGATTTCAGGCTTATACCTCCATGTCTAGGTTTTTATTTGGGTTATGAGAATTTTTTTAAACTTCTATATTGAATCTTTAGGGTTTTCTCATTATGTACTCCAATTCTGTTCATCTACCAATCTCCTCATATTCCTTCTCCCTCATCCCTGTTGCACCAAAACAAAACAAAGTAAGCTTGCAAGTAAACAACAGCAAGAAAAACAACAGCGACAAAACCTAATAAAACAAAACAGAGCAAAAACCACACCCAAAACAGAAAAATCTCTGCTTCTCCTTATCTCCTGGCTCTCCATCTCCTCTTCATCTGTTCTGACGGCACTGGAAGCTTCAGTGTGTCATACACCATGCTCTTTTGCCCTATAAGTTTGACTGTTCATTGCAATGAGTCATTGGAATGGTTCAAAGCCTCTGCTTTTTGGTACACCAACCTCACTGTATCCTACTGGAGCTTTTCTGGGGTGTGCTATTTCTTGGAGACCTGGCAGGTATTCTTCCACAGGAACAATCACTTCACATTTAGCTCCAGAAGGACCTAAATGGGGTAGATGCTAGTGTGGGTCAACCCAAAGCTTAGATTTCAGCCGGGGTGTTAGTTGTGCAGGTCAAATAAAGCCACTAGAGCCAGCTCCCTCAGTTCCAGAGGTAGAGTCAGGTCTCCATCATGCATACCTTCAAAGCAGGTCCATCCTTGCCTATGGTGAAGGGCCCTCTCTCCTAATTGCAGGGGCCAGCTCTCTTGCTGTAGTAGCCAGTGAGATTGATAAACCCAGCTTTCCTAGTGTAGTGAAGGGTGGGACTGGCTCAATAGAGCCCTCTAATTTCATCTTGCATGATTCCTAAGGCCTCTTAAGGTGACACTAGCCACAGACACGAACACAAACACCAGCTATGGCAAGACCATGGACCCAGACTTGGCCCTAGGCAGCAGCTTAGGTCCCGATGACATCCTGATTCTGGGTAGAAGGGACAGCCACCCAGGTGGGAATGGTTCCAGCAGCTGTATTGTCCTGGTACACCACCAAAGTGTCAGGTTGCAGCCCCAACCCTGGGATTCTACATGACTATTAGAGACAATGCAGGACCTGGACTTCAGGTCAAACTCCAGCTGTGGTAGGATCATGGACCTCAAAACTGTCCTTAGCAGCAGCTGGGTCTGGACATCACCACTGCTGCCAGCAGAGTCATAGCCCCGAGAAAGTAACTTGGCCCTTGATCTTTGGTGTTTTCCAAGGCCTTCGATGGCAGCAGGAGCAAGGGAAATAGCACAGAGCCTGACCGTCAGCTGCTCTTGGGTCCAGATGTTGTCATATCATTGAGTAGAAACACAGGACACTCACACAAGTATTGTATATAGGGGAGAGGTGTGGGTGTTGTGTTCCCCAGCTGCCAGCCACTGGCCTGCTCAGCGGCTGGCCGCCTGCATCTGAAATAACCACATGACAATTATATTCATTTAAACTCTGCCTGGCCCATCATCACCAGCCTCTTCTTGGCTAGCCCTCACATCATAAAGTAACCCATTATAAAAGTCTGTATGTCACCACGAGGTGGTGGCTTAGCAGAAGTCTAACCTGCATCCATCTGCGGCAGGAGCCTCATGGCGACTGCCCACTTCCTTCTCTCTTCCCAGAACTTCCGTTCTGTCTACTCCGCCCACCTCAGGGTTGACCTATCTTACAAGCCAGGCAGCTTCTTTATTCAACCAATGAGAGTAATACAAAATATAGGAGAACATTCCCATATCACACAAGGTTGCATCCTGGCCCTCGGATACCAATCTAAACTCAGATGGTTGGTTTGTCCCAGGATTTTTCATGGCATTCAGTAAAAACCTGAGCCACTTATGTCAATTCCTACCCTGATGGCAACAGGGCCACAGATCCAGACATGGCCCTTGGTGGCAGCCTGGACACCGGATGACACCCAGGCCCTTGTATGGGTCCTAGTGGCAACCTGTGACACAGAGTTCAACACAGAAATGGACTGCAGCTGGGCCATGGACCCAGACATGGCCTCAGGCAGCAGCTTAGCCAGGTTGATATCCTTGTTCTGAGTGGTAGCTCTGGACACTCAGATCAGGATGGCTCTGAAGGCAACATAGCCCCTGGACACCAAGAAGGCCACAAGATGAGGCCTAGGCTCAAGGCTCTATATGGCCTTTGGTGGCACCATGGGAATAAGGGCATCAACATCAACCTCAGTGGTAGGTCCATGGACACAGACAAAGTCCTCTACAGCAGCTTAGGCCTGGCTGTCAGTAGACCTCAGGTGACCACAAAAGCTACCCAGATCAGTATGGCCCCAGTGGCAGCATGGCTCATGGACCCAAACTTGGCCCCAAAAGGTGGCCCAGGCAACTGAAGTGAGCATGGCGCTCAACACAAAAGGAGCCATGAATATCATCACAGACCCTGGCTAATGCAGGATCAGAGATCTACATATGGCCTTTGATAGCAGCCTGGTGGGAACATTGCCATGGTCCCAGGTGGCAAACTGACCTCCCTCCTCCATCTGTTTCTCACCACCATCACCATGGACACAGGGGGCAAGCTAGCCTCCAATGTCTGTCCAATCCTCTCTTTCTACCTTTCTTCATGAGTCTTTCACTGGCATATGAAGCATTCCACTTTTCTGACTTTCTCAAGTCTCTGATCCCCATTTTCTTAAAATGAAGGTACCCATATGCCTGGCACAGTTAGGCTCCTGATGGGCCCCTGGCAGTCTTCCCACCTGTCCAGCCTCAAAGTTGCAGGCTGGCTTTCTTCTCACCTGCAGGCTAGGCCCTGTTAGCTATCACCTCAGCTCCAGCAAAGTTTAGAGTCATCAATTTGATCATAATGGAATTAAATTGAAAATCAGTAACAGAAAAATAGAAAGAAAAATTTAAAGCCCTAGAAAATCAGACAACACAGTTTTGAATAATTCATTATTCAAAACAAAAGAATCTTAAAAAATAAAACAATACGTCAAACAAAGTGAAAGAATAAGCATCAAAATTTGTGATCCACAATATTTTCATCAATGAACGGACTAGCTGGTTGATTATGTTTTCTAACTACAGCAAATAGAGCAGCAATGTAACAGAGAACAGAAAGGTGATACAGAGGGACGGTAGTCAGATAGTGGACTGTCACGTCACAAAAGAGGATAGAAAGCTAAATGTTTCTAGTTTAACTCTCTAGGAATTTATCTCTTCTTTTTGGTAGGTAGGTGCATAAAATATTTGATAATGAAAATATGATATCCAAAGCAAAACTCCTCTGCTTCAGAACAGCTATGATAAGCAGGTCAATGAGATGTGTAAACTTTGGGTCTGGCTAATTTCATCATGTGCATTTTTGTTGTTGTTGTTTATAATAGAACTTTAGAAAAGTTTTAAATCCCCAATAAAATTGAGTAGCAATTGTAAGCAGAGAGAGAGGAATCAGAAATAAAATGAGTTCTTCCACTGTCCTGCAGACTTCAAAAGGATAATAAGGACATACTACAAACATTTAGTGGCAAAATGTGAAAACTTATACAAAATGGCATAATTCCTCAAAAAGCACAGATTACAACAACTTCAAATAAAGCAAATTTAATATACCCATAACTACTGAGGAAATTGAATTTGTAATTTGAAATCTCCCAGAATAGTAATTTCAAGGCCCAGATGGTTTCACTTGGAAAATTCTACAAAACATTTATGGAAGAATTAAAAGCATTTCTGCACAATTTCTTCCAGAAAACAAGAGAGAATATTTCCCTGTTCATTTCATGAAGACAGCCTGATACTAATCCAAAGAGATGAAGAGATGACCAATGCAAAGAATACCGTCAATGAAAAACATTAGCAAAGCCTGAAATCTCTTGTGCATGCAAGCACTCAGACATAAATCTTTGACAAATCGCTAGCAAGTAGATTTAGGTAACATAAAAATATGCAGTATGACCAACTCGGATTTATTCCTGTGATTCTAGTTCGGTATTTGAAAATCAATCAATGCAATCTACAATACTAACAGTTAAAAGAAGAAAAACAACAAACATTTCTATTACCAAATCAAGAAAAAAACAAATTGTGAGGTTCAGTCCTCAAGAATATATAATTCAGAAATGTGGAACTAGAGTTGGGTTTAAACAGTGAAAGCATAGAAATCATTACACAGAATGCTAGATCACGGCCTTTTCTCTAACAACACAGTGACGGATACTACTAACTACATAAGAAGACCAAGAATAAAAATAAAAGACTTAAAAACCAAAATAGCAAGAAATGAAATTGACTTTACTCATGAATGTCCTAATTATGTAATAGAAATCCATAGAAAACTCATACACACTTTCCATTGAAGGGCTTATAATGACCCCTGTTGTGTTCCAGGGAATTGCAAGCAGATGGTTCTAAAGCGTAAGTAAAAGTCATGACACTTCAGCCTTATTGGTGATGTTTGCCTATTGTGTTACTTGCATAGTCAAATGGGATCAAATATGTAGCATTTTAAGACCTTGACTTTATAAGTAGAAATTGTTTTGACGTTTCACTCTGCTGTGGTGACAAATTTGCATGAAAGTATAGCTGTGTTCTCTGGCCTAAGGAAACAAAGCGTAACCTATAAAGTGCATAGTTGGGTAAGGGGAACCTAGGGGAGCTTTTTTATGTATTTCAGAAACAATTTGATACACATAATAAGGAAAGGGGGTGCTGTTTTGCAATCTGAATAATTCTTAAAACTTAATCCTGTTCATGATCAGTTATGAATACCCGTTGTTCTAGATTACTGTTTCATACTTGATCCTGGTAAGGTAATGAGCTTATACACAGGAAAATTTAAGAGATATTGAAATGAAGAGCAAGTGAGATTGTGCTGCTTCCCTCCTTTTCATTGCAAAGAGATTTCTTATTCTGTATCTTTAAAGACAGACTGGGAGACTCTTCCTTGTTTCTGACAACTGAAGACATGACATTCTCTAAAAGTCATCACGTTTATGACAGAACTTATTCACTGCAATTAAAAAATAACATCTTGTTATTCATGGATCCTTAGCATCTTAAAAAGTCCTTTTCATTAACAAAATGCTTTGGTTCTTACACACATATGTCTGGGTGTATTTGTTTTTTCTTCTGTTGTCTTTTTCTTCTTTTTAATTCAGATTTTTTCTTCTTTGTTTGACTATTTGTTTTTCTTAATAAATAGTAAAGAAATGGTGAGAGTGAATGGTTGGGGAGGTATGAAGATTCTGAGATGATTTGGGGGAGGAAAAATAATGACCTGAAAAATAATGTATGAATTTTATTTTCAATAAAAATTTTAAAACCTCTTAGAAAACTCCTGTTACTGTTTGCAATATTTCTTAAAGTTTTAAAGGACTTCCAACTTTTAATGGGATAGCAATTTAAAATTAAATTATGATATATTTCTAAATGTCATTTGTATCCATGATCAAACATTGTAACATGAGGGGCCTGCTCATTGGGGTTTCTGTCCCGCCCAGTAACCCACAGCCGGCAAGCCCAAAGAAAATCACACAGAGAGTCACATTAGGTTATTAACTGATTGGCCCATTAACTCAGGCTTCTTACTAGCTCCCATAAGTTATATTAACCCATTGTTCCCATCCATGCCAGGCACATGGCCGGTACCTTTTCTCAGCTGGGACAGGGACACATGCTGCTTCCTTGGAGATCTGCGCAGGAATGCCAAGGGAGCTTCCTGCTTCCCAGAGGTTCTCATCGCCCTGCCTCTACTTCCTGTCTGGTTGACCCGCCTATAATTCCTACCTGGCCAATTGGTATTTATTCAAAAAATGATTGACAGAAACAGACAAGTCTCCCACACCAAAACATAACTTTGATTATCACCCTTGTAAGATACATTTGACGATTGCTGATTTATTAATGTCTATTAACAGTTAGATATAGTGCTAATCCTGTCAGGCAAGAATAAGACCACTGCCACTATGTTTGAGCCAAACTTGAATCAAAATTTATTAAACACTAGCCAGGAATATGCACACTGGACAGGTCAGTAACCAGGACTCCCAGAGAATGGTGGAAAATTACACTGGTCAAGTCCTTATAAATGCAAAACCCACAAGGTTGTATACTTTCTGCCTTCATCCATCAGGGAAAGATTGTATCATGACATGCTTCCTGCCTACATGCCTCCCACCTATGTTTGATCAAGTATATACTATGCAGTTGAGGCAACCATGTTTATAGAAGTGAAAACATGTGTCTTGTTATCTTACATAACAATCAAGTAAGTTATCGCCCTTGGGACAGTGGAGTTTACAGGTTTCTCTGTTCTTGAGAAAGTGGGGTTTAAAGGTTAGAGACATTATAGTTTTATAGATCTCTTAAGCACAGTAACTAAAATTTGAAGCATAACTTTGGCCCTCAAATAGTTTCGCAAAGATTCAAAAGAGTTTAAATAGTATGGATAAATTTTAATTTAGAGTAGATAAAACAAAGAACTATTTAGCATAAAGAAGGGAATGTAATACTTTACCTAGTATGTACACAGATGTGGATTGCCTTGAGATGTTGTCCCTTCCATGTACCTGAGAACTCAGGCTCTGTATGTGGTTATGACAGAGGATCTTGTCTTTATTTTCTTCAATGACTTTCTCTTGGACACACAGTGAGTCCTCTTAAGGAGAGAAAATGCTTTTCCTGATAAATGAAGGTGAAGTTCAATGAAACAAACATACAACTGTGATTTAAAGTAATCAAGTCTTTGCAATATACATCCAGACAATGGGAAAGCTCATTTGCTGGAGCAATTTATTCTGTTGGAGTTTCATCTCTTAGAATTCTATGAACAAAATAAGGAATAAAAAAGATTTGAGAGTTAACTTTTCTTTTTGAGTTCTGTTTTAAAGAAACTGTGTAAACTGTCATGGTGGCTCACACCTGAAATCTCAGAGCTTGTTTGGCTGAATCAGGATGATGGCTATGAGCTGAAAGTTGCCTCTCCCACACAGCCAGTGAGACACAGGCCTGA
Organism: Dicrostonyx torquatus; assembly: GCA_028555095.1. NCBI lineage: Eukaryota > Metazoa > Chordata > Mammalia > Rodentia > Cricetidae > Dicrostonyx > Dicrostonyx torquatus. Next base: position 6,634,934 of record JAQHUG010000105.1, on the reverse strand, counting down.
TTCACAAAGTGAGAACCTGTCTCAAAGGGGAAAAGAAGAATAAAGGAAATGAAAATTTGTGAACTAGTAAACTAATGATGACATTATGTTGTACAGCATGCATATGAACCTACCAAATTTAATTTGGAGTACTGAATGGTGATTGTCAGAACATGGTCCATGAATGAAGCTTTGCAAAGAGATTTCTGAGAGCTTGTAAGAAAAAATTCCAACTAAACAAGGTAAGAGTCTTCTTATCTGTTTCTCCTTAATAGGGGCTATTCCTGGAATGTGTGCCCATGCCCCTCCCAGATGTAGTACATCAGAGTGAGTTTACTTTAGATCATCCAGCATCTTACCTACTGTTATTCAGAATTATGTTTCCAAGTACAAGTTGCCCTTGTGACAATGTATGGTCTAAACTCATGTGACCTTGCCCTTATGACTGTGTACAGCTTAAACTCAAGCGAACTTTGCTTACATGTCATTGCTTAATCCTCAGAGTGCCCTCAGAATGAAAACTGTCTAATGCCCTGTGTTAAATTAACTTTTGCATGAGACTTTAGTCTGCCTCATTTTTAGACTCCTCTTGCCAGGGTTCACTTGGACAAACAAAGCATTAAGAGTAATTTAATTATTTAAGAAATAAGAAATATTTCCTATTCGCTGTTATTGATTTGTGTTTTACCCTAATTTCTCTAGTATTTGAGCAACTAAAACCAATATGGCTATATAACATTCTGAACAGTCTAAAGTTATCACAATTTTATCAGAAACAAATATATCAGAATAATCAGTCCATAATGTCAGGTTTAGATCCTAAATGGAACTAACCAGGACTCACACTTATTCTTCTGTAAGAATTTAAACAGTGCTTCACTTTCTTATTTGTGGATTAACATTTGTGAAATTTGATTTCATTTTTAAGAATTCCTTTAAATATTTTATCATCAAAAGTTTATGTGTTTAAATTCTTGAAATTATTTTTACTTCAGTGTTGAACTTTATTTTGGGGTGCAGCCTCAAAAGGATTCACATGTTCCAGGTTAGGAGCGTGAAGATTAGGATTATTAGGCAAAGGGAACAGAGATATGAGAGAAATAAAAGACAAAACACAGAACGACACTGGAAGGGATATTCAGGGAATGCTGAAATTGCCGCGTTTATTTTCCATCTGCTTATACACCCCACTCCAAAAAGGGATGGAGGGAGGTAGACAACAGACTCCATTACCATGATATAAGTAATAAACCAAGTATTCTGCAGGTAGCCACATCCTGGAACCTCCTGCCAATCTCCTTGAAGGAGCAGTAACAGACTTGAGTCCTCTGACCATTGTTCAAGGTAGAGCGGATCCACCTCTATACTCAAAATACTAATTAACCACACTCTAGATCAAAATCTTTTGTTTGCAGCCACACCTGTTGTCAACAACTTTGAGAGAGCAAGAATAAGCTCAAACTCTCTGACCTTTAGCTCGGGTAGATAAGACTCACATCTGTGGGCCCTGACAACTTTATTATTTATTTTTTAATCTAATTTAAAAATAATATGAACCAAAACAAACTGGACCACCAGAGTAACCCTGCCTTGTTTGTGGAGCCAGAAACAATGTTTGCATCTGCTAGTCTTAAAGACTTAATTAGTACTTAAACTACACAAAGAATCGACATGATGTCATGTCTAGACAACATGTAAATTAATATGAAAGCACATGATTTACAAACTCTATACTAATACAAATTAATCTGAAATTAAGCTTAATCTCTAGTTATTAAGTGATTAAGAGTCCTGTTAGTGACTATAGATCGGTGATTTCCATCTGTGATTTTGTGTGAAGACACAGGCACAAATACCAAATGCAATGAGGCTTCATGTCTGTTCCTGGTATTGAGGAACTAGAGAAGCAAAACTGAAATATACAATCTAAAAACATGTAGGAAGCTCTCCTTAAGTGCCATAATTAACTTTTGGCAAAGGGGATGCTTCAGGCATGTTGACTCTGGCTGTGACTGGCACACCATCTCTCTTAGAAAGTGTGTTCATCTGTTCAGAGGGAGAACTTGTTCTTGCTTTGAGCAAACATGAAATCAAAATTGCCAATATGTTCTTTCATTTTTTAGCAGAATTATTACAGTTTAATATGGACAGCAAGGCAAACTGCTATTGAACACTAACCCTTGTGGATACTTTTTGGACACTTGGCTAACGATGTTCTTGCTTCCTCAGACAAAATCAACAGGTATCTGCTCTCTGTCCAGACCTGTTCATGAGTCCATCGTTTCGCAAGTGTTGGTAGTATGTGAAAAATATTGAATCTGTCCCTTTACCAAACATGGCTTTGTGTTTAAATATTGTGTGAAATTTTGACTGTAAATATTTAAATATTGTGTCTCCTCCAATTTTGTTTCTTTAGTATTATTTTTGTTTTGCTTTGTTTGACTTTTTTGTTTTCTAAAATATTTTCTTCGGGAGGAAAGCTTCTTGTAAACTTAGCCTGTACCACATTATAGTTCTAAAAATCTCAGCCTGGAAATCTGCAGAATTTAACATGAAGGCTGGTTGCATTTCTACTAGCCAGGTTTTTAAACTGTGCTCATATATTTCCAATAATTAGAAACCGAAAGCAATTGTAACACATTGTGAAATGTTTTATAATTTTTTATATGATAGTCATGTTAAATTAATTCATCAGAAAACCCTATAGCTTATTTTAGATAAATATGCATAGCATTTTGTTGGCATGATATACAAAAGTTTGATAATTATAAAGCTACTATGTGATATAAATCGAGGGTCACTGTATTTATATAGAACCTTTCACTGACATCCTACTCATTGTCATAATAACTAAGGCTGTCATGACCATGGTTCGTGCCTCACATGAAGCCCTAAACAATTCTGACAGGCTGCAGCTCATTAAGGGACAGTCATTTTGTTGAAATGTCTATCAGCTTGCAGGGATGCACCAAGATGAATAGGCCCAAAACAATAGGCCCATTTGTTAGAGCTGTAGCTTCTCTACTACATGATGAGACAATCAAGCCAAGCTGCCTTCACCACAAAGACATAATTAATCAAATGGACAAATGGTTCAAAAATTGCTCTAGTATATTCTGTAGTGGACAGAGGTTTCCATGGAAACATTGGCGTTTGCATCACAGTTAATGACCATTCTGTACAATGAAGTCCCCTCTGCCTACTCAGTCCTGTACTCCCCAGCACTCTACCTCCTCTCCACACTTTTGCAGCCATTAAAAACACAACCTGGAGAAAACAAACAAAACAGGGAGAGTGAGAAAATATAAAGAAGAACCTTGAGCTTCTTATTCTCCATCAGAAGAAAAAAATTCTAAGTGTGCTATTTAAGTACTTATGAAAGTAATTATATTTTTTCTTTTGGTTTCAAAATACATAAAATATATACATGGAAAATCAATCTGAAATTATGATCCTTAATGCTTTTCAATAAATATAATGACTTCCTTGGGAGATTTTAAAAGAGAACTTAAATTATTTTAGTGATCTGAAATATATTTGAAATAATTAAATTGTAAAATATGAGTATTAAATGAAAATTCAGTCAAGTTTCCCAGCAAGGAAGACTTTAAGATTCATTTTCTATTACAGGAAATGCAAGTATTAAGCATGACAACTTTCTTACTTTATGTGCAAAATATCTTTGATTAATACTTAATCAACTTAAAGGTAATACTCATTTTGACACTTAAAAGAGCACATTAGTGTTAGATCTTTTTTTCCAAGTACATTTCATTACTGGGCAGAAGTGTGTGTTTTAAATATTGACCCTCCTCTTTTCCTCCCCAAATAGCTTATCAGCATGTCATTCTTTAATCATAAACAGTGTTTTCAGAGATGTTAAGTTCCATATGATTACTCATTCTACCTGGTGAACCAAAAAATATTGCAAATGTGAATTCTATTTTGAGATTTTTAAGGATCTGTGTAGTTTTTGAAAAAGCAAAGTGGTCTTTTGGAAAATACATGACTGTTTATTGAAGTACTTATTTGTTTGATTATTTTCCTTTTTCTCTAATTGTATTTTCTTTTCTCTCTGTAAGAAACTGACAGGTATTGTAGATTCTGTTAACACTTTAACCTATTTTTATTTATCTCTGTACTCTTAAGAGCCATCCTCTTTGTAGGTTTTCCTGAGTAGGGTAGGAAGAGAGTGATTCAGAGAGAAGTAAGAGTAAGTGGAAGTGGAGGATAAACATAGTATGAATGCTGGGGTGTTTCCTGAAACACACATAGACACAGATACACACACACATACATACAGAGAGAGAGAGGAGAGGGGAGGGAGAGAACTAAGGGTTTGAAACAAATGAAGGTACAGATTACTATTTAAGAAATCACACAGAGAACTGCTTACAAAGTGCAGTTAGAGAAGTAGAAAAAAAAATCTCACAATTAGAGCAGTAAGTTCTTCATCTATGTTCCTCTTAGGTGCGTGTTTTCAAGGACTCACGTGAAGATGAAACACGAGCAAGGCTTCTTTACAAAAATGTGTGGAAGTTCATGAATCAACATAACATTTTTTCCTGCATCAAATATATATTCAATTTTGTCCTATTGTCCTAGAGCCAACCGAAATTGAATATTGTTTGTTAATTGCTTTGGTTTTATAAAATGTTTTTATTGTAGCTTAGATATGAAGAGTAAATCTTCTCGTTTTCTCAAGGTTTAGTTCTACATAAGATGCAATCCCTTCTGTTCACTACTCAGAGTACAGGAAGAACTAACACAAATGCAGACATAGGCACACACACAAACATCCATACACACACACACACACACACAAACATATGAACATAGACAGATACAAACACCACACACACAAAAACCATAGAAATACACATAGAGACACATAAATAAACATACATACATACACAATGCACACATACCAATACACACACATACACACAAACACACAAAGATTGCATACGTATGCACGTGAACATACACATACATGAGTGAATGTGTGATTAACTCAGCCATCCGGTTGAGACTTGAGCCATGGAAAAATGTTTTGACCAGATATTGAAATATAACATTCATAGAAAAAGATATACAGTGTACAAGCCTAGTGGACAACAGACCAGAAACTCACAAAGCAGCATCTAAGAACTTGAATCAACATCTAAGAACATCTGAGCCCACTCAATTAACTATTGCTTTGTCAAAGGCAACTACTACATGCACTTTAAATTCTGGAGTTTAGCTTTACCTGTTTTAAGCTGTAGTTTCTAAATTTTGTGATATTATCTCCTAAGTATAATATAAGCTGAAATAAGAAAATATAAAATTCAAATTAATAATAGATACAAAAAGCACCAAGATTATCAGGCCTGGCTATAACCACTTTCATATCCTGGGAATCTGTGTTGCTTTTTTTTTTTTCACTTTTGAAGACTATTTTAGCTGATAGAAATGAGAATTTTTCTTTCAGCATTGTACGTATTTCATAAATTCTTTTTCTTCTGACTTTTGCTTAAAGAACTGTCTATGTGGATTGTTCAATAGGTCTCATTCATAAACCACTCAACAAATATTCTTCTTGCCTTGGATTTCTTCAAGAATTTGCAACCTCATCAACTGTTAGTGAGAGTTCCCTCTTCTCCACATCCTCATTAGCATTGGTTAATGATATAATCATTGATCTCACTTATTCAGATTTGGGTGAGATGAAATCTTAAAGTAAATTTAATGTATACTTTCCTAATTGCTAATAATGTTGAACACTTATTATGATATTTCTTAACTATTTTTTACTTCTTTTGAGAAAAAGGTTCAGATATTTTAGCTTCTTTTTAAAACTGCCTTATCTTTTAAAGATTCTTTGTTTCTTTTTGAGTTGTCTGTGCAGTCTGCATTTTACTGTTTTATGAGATGTATACCAGGCAAAGATTCTCTTTGAATCTGTGGGCTTTCTCCTCACTCAATTGTTTCCTTTGCAGTACCAAAAAGTCTTTTTATTTTATGAGGTCACATTTATATTTGCCTTTAATTTCTGAGTAAATCAAGACCTATTCAGAAAAGTTCTTTCCTGTACCTTTATCTCAGAAGATGCTGTCTATGTACCTTATAAATGCTTTAGCAATTAAAGTTAATGAATCTTATGATTCTTCAATTCATGAAGAATACAACTGAAAATTAATGCTGGTGAGAATGTATAAAAAGGGAATACTCATTCAGTGGATGTGAGGTTGAAAAGATTTGGATCCACTATGGAATTAAGTGTGGAGAATTTTCAAGAAGCTAAAACAGACATACCACTTGAAGGAGCTACACAGCTCTTGGCATATGCCCAGAAGCCTAGACATCCTACCACAAAGATACCTCTTTTAGCCATGTTTCTTGTCATTTTATTCACAATGCATAAGAAATTGTAGCAAATTAAATACTTTTCAAATGATGAATGAATAATGGACATACAGTAATATTTAAAATGGACTTTTTTCCTATAAAGAAAAAATGAAATCGTGACATTCTCAGGTAAATGGGTGAAACTGGAA
>JAQHUG010000105.1:6589793-6602977 GCA_028555095.1 Dicrostonyx torquatus | reverse complement strand
ATCTCACTGCCCCTTAACATGAATTTTTAGCTAAAACATATATGTATTTGTTTTAGGTAATACATGTGGGGAGCTGAGAAAGACCTTGGTGAATGTGAAAGAATAAATGAAGTATTTACTGAATGTGTATTGTTTGACGTGTTTGGACATTTTTTTTTTTAGTCCTTGTTATGGCAAAGACTAAAACCTCAAACACATTGGAAATTGGCAAAGCCTTTCTGGTGAGGATCAGGCTCAGATCTGGCAAAGTCTTTCTACGGTTTGAATACAAATGTTGGCAGTGTGTGCAAAACAAAACAAAACAAATCAAATAAAAAACAAAACAACAACATATATATTATATATATAAATATATACATATTTTATATATATATATATATATATATAATTTTTTTTAAAAAAGCCAGCAACCACAACTTCCTCACTTCCTCATACTAGATATTCACAGCCTGAGACTGCCTATGGAGACCACCTGTGGAGATTAGCCCCCCCACTCCCCCAACTCTCTCCTCACCATGCTGTACAGCGTATGTTCTGTGGGGAATCTGGTTCTTGAAGTAGCCAATGTGTCTCTATCAAAGGGTTCACAGTTCACTTGACACCATCTTTTTTATACATGTGTCTGTATGTCTGTAATTTGTTCATTCTTTTGCCTCCCCTTCTGAGGTTTCCAGGACCAAACTACACTGGCTTCAGTAATCTATGATGAGTGTGTGCTGTCAAAAACAAACTCAAACTTGATGTGGACACTTAAACTTTCATTCCTGAAGAATGAGAGATATAAGTAAAGAAAGAATGAAATTATCAAATGAACCAAAAATGAAGAACTACCAAATGCCTCCTGATGGCTATGAATTAGAAAGAGTAGAGAAATAAACAATTGCTAATCAGGAGAAACCTTCATAAAATAATAGAATCAAGTTATATTAACAAGAAGCTAAGATTTTTGTTCTGATATTATTTTCAGAATCTAATATATTTGTGTAGTCCACAATTATTGGCAAAGGAATATTCTCTGAGTAATATTTTAGAGATAACATATCTCTAACATTTAATGCATCAATTTGCTGTATTTTTTGTCCATAACATAAATTTAGAAGCTTAATTTCATTTTACATTAGTTGGTGAAGTTTTCTTTCTTTACTGAAGGTTGTTTTATTTCTTTTTGTAGTATTTTGATAGCTATAATGTCTAAGATTGTGTTGAAAGCATATTTATATAATCTATTGTAGAAAATGGTTCCATTAACACATGAAGTAAATTCTGAACTGCATGTTTTGAAGACTCTTTACAAATAAGTGCCTGGATTTGTTTTATGTCTCTTTAAATTATTGCTAATGCTTTCTATTTGACACTCTTACAATGTTTTGTGTTCAGATCCATGAGAAATTGGTATAAAAGCATATTGAAAAGATAAGAGCTCCAAAATCAAGAACTGTTATAGTAAGAGGACATTAATAGTCTAGTAAGGGTTTATGTGATTAAATCAAGGACTCAATTGTCTGTATCCAGGCTACTTAAACTGAGATTTTCTACATGACTCTGAGTAGGTAGGCATATAAAATAGGTGTACAGATAACACATTTCCTAATAATAAATCATAGATTATTTTGTAGTAATTCTTACATATATGCATATTTACAATTTATTGAGGATACTTTATATGGTATTGTATTGGATGTGTTTATTTCTAAATAAGAAGTTAATCTTGGCTGTGTATTTAATACTATAAAGCTATAGCACCTTCAGAGACTTTCAGAGTTGATCAATATTGTGATTTTAACTTAAAAGGCCTCCTATGGGCTCATGTGCTAGAACACATAATTTCCTAGCTGACGGTGGTACTTGAAAAGTTGCGGAACCTTTACGAGATGGAGTCTTGCTGTAGTCATTGAGTCTTTGGGGATGGCTCTTTGTAGCTTGACTCCATATCTCTTCTGCTCCCCAGTTCTTGAATGGAGAACTATGGAGTAGGGCTCTCCTACTCCTGCCGCCATGTTTTCACCTTCAAACTGCGGGTCACAGCAAATCATCCCTCCTCCAAGTTTCTCTCTGTCACAGTAACAAAAAGCAACTATCATTATCAACATTGTTTTGTATCAATAGCTACTACAAAACAGCAGAGTGGTAGAACATAATAGCTTTCCTCCACAGAGTATAAAGTCACCACTTTTTTTTCTAATTTTATTTTGCCTGAGATGGGATAGCTCTGTGTAGCCCAGACTGGTTTTGGAACTCTATCTTATTGCCTCAGCCTCTTGAATGAAGGGATTATGGAAGAGTGAGAGTGACAGGATTCCTGCCTCAGAGATGGTGTTCTAGGGCCTGGCATTATATTCTAAACTGTTAAAAACAATTAGCACATCCACTCTGTCTTGTTTGTTCAGTGTGTGTGTGTATACATATATATGCATATGATGTATATGTACATATATGTATATGTGAATATACATGCATATACATGTGTGTGCGTGTCTGTGCAGGTACATGTGTTCATTCATGTGCATTCGTGTGGTTACAAGAGGACAACCTCAGGTACAGACCTATTTTTTTTTCTTGAATATATTTTTCCATTAGTCTAGAGTTAATTAAATAGTAGCCAGAAACTCCCAGAGATCTGCTTGTCTCCATGTTCTGGGAATCATCAGTTTAAATGATTGAACTGAATTCTTACCAAGTCTGATTATTAGTAACTTGTTTGTGTGGCATTTTTTGACTGTGAGAATATTGTTTTATTATCTAATGCTATTTGGTTCTTTTCTTTCTCTTCCTCAACGATGTGAATAACTTAGGAAACACAGATCATTTTTCTGAGTGGAAAGTTAACCAGCTAATAGATAATATTTTTAGAACATTAGTTTTGGTTAATTGATATTCACCTAAATATTTACTATTCTCTGTTTTAAGCATTAGAAACGTTGTTTCAGCTGAATTGTTTACCATATGAGATATCCAAAGGTATTTCCAGTTGTATTAAATATGTAAAAACAGGAGAGATGTGTAGAAATCATATGCATACATATTGTGGTGTCTACTTGTTCAGATAGAGTAGGAACACATAGGAAGCTTTAAACTATTTTATTGCAATACATAATCAACTCTACAGGGAACACACATGACTGATGCCCTAATTTACTTTCTCTTGTTATATTAAACACCATGACAAAAATCAACTTGAGAAGAAAGGGGTTAAATTTAAAAACTACAATTGATCATTGAGGGTGGTCAGGATACGATTTGAAGCAGGGCAGGAACGTGGAGGCAGAAACTAAAGCAGAGACGACCATGGAGGAATGCCCATTCTTATGACTTGTTCAGCCTTCTTCTTTATATGCACTAAGTCCACCTGTCCAAGGATAACAACACTCACAGTGAACTCAGAACTCCCTCAACAATCATTAATTCAAGCAAATGTCTTAAAGGCTTTCACAGGGGCCAATTTTGTGGAGGCATTTCTGTTATAGTTCCTTCTTTCTAGATGACCCAGGCTGTGTTAAGCTGACAAAAATAATTAACCAGCACAACTCATATCACAAATGCTTCTTTCTTTCTCTTATTTTTGAGTCCTAGAAATATTGATCTTGCATAAGATTTGTCAACCTACTGTGCCTTTGTTTGCTGATAAATGTTTTGGTGTGCATTTTTTTAATATAGAGTGCTCTTACTATATGTTAACTATTTTTTTGAACATGCATTAGTGGTCCCTGAAGTAGATGCATTTAACAGGCTTTTAATGTAAAGGTCTCTGTTTAAAAGGAATTTGTTACTTATGACAAAGTATTTCCTATTCTTCCTACTGTCCTTTGTTGTTATGTGATTAATATGTTGTGATAGAAGAAATTTAAAAATGTATATATAAGATTTAAATTTAATATTATATTATCTATACATAGATTATAAGTAGTTATTTTAGTCGTTTTTATAACAAGAAGTATTAACAATTATTTAAAAAATTACAGAGTAAATTTTCAGCAAAACATGATGTACTCATGTTCATTTACCATTACTGATTTATCATACTAAAGGGAACATGGAGTGTTAAACAATACCTTATACATGTGTGCACTTTGCTCTTGATGGAAACTCAGACACCCAGAAGCAAATCATCAGTATAATTGTAGACTTGGAAGATCATCCATTTATCACTTTAGGTCTTTCTTAAATTTAATTAATTAATTAATTTTACATTCTGTCTGCAGTTTCTCCTCCCTCCTCTCCTTCTATTCCTTCTTCCCCCAATTTACTGCTCCTCTGTTTCTGTTCAGAAAGGGACAGTCCTCCCATGGGTATCAAAAAAACATAGCACACCAAGTTACAATAAGACTAAGCACTTCCTCTTATATTAAGGCTGGGTGAGGCAATCCAGTATGAGGACTAGATTCCTAAGTATTAGGGATAGCCCTTGCTCCCATTCGTAGAAGTTCCATAAGTGGACCAAGCAAAAACCTGTCACGTGTATATGCAGAGGGCTTAGGTTGGTCACATGCAGCTTTTTGTTGGTTCAGATTCTGTACTATCCTGTGAACCCAAGTTGTTTCTGTGGATTTTATTGTGATATCTTTGGTTCCTCTGGATCCTACAAGACTTGCTCCCTTTCTTCAGCAGTATCCCCCAAGCTTACCCTCACACTTGATGTGGGTCTCTGATGATAATTGGGGTAGCCACCAATCTAATCACAGGAGATGGCCAGACCACTATTGCCAGGAGTTGTAGCTAGGATCATCTTTGTAGATTTCTGGTAGTTTCAGTTGCACCAGATTTCTACTTGACCCCCAAATGTCCCTTCTCTTTCTATTTATCTCTTTCAATACTCTCCCCCTCCATCCACCCTTTAAGGTTTTATGTACTATCTAGTAAATTGCACAGTCTTCGGCAGAGACTTTAAAAATATTCTTAGATTTTCAGTAGGTCTTAACAGGAGGAGACTGGTGCGGTATTGTTTTCTACAGATATCTCTGCAAATCCTTCCACTTATATCCTTCCTACAACCTCAATTTGACATCTCTTTTGGAATCTACATTTTGTTTTTGTAATTTGATACACAGTGTTTCCCTACAATGACCCCCTCTTTTTGAAACATTTTACTGCAAATCCCCAGAGAAATACCGTGTGCACATAGAATTGCTGAGCTTTTCACCCAACTTGAATTCAAAAAAGCAGTTCATGTTTCAAATAGAAGCGGACACTGAAGATAGGGAAGTTGGGCATCTCTCTCGAGAGCATCTGCCTTCTTCCAAACTTTACATAATGGCATCACAAACAAAACACACAAACAAAACCACTCTTATTCTGTTCTCTACCTAGATTGGAAAGACTGTAGCTTTTATTCTGTTTTTCCATTTTCAAAATTGCAGGAGGTGACCAATCTGAAATGTACAAGGTTTGTGGTGAAGCTGGACACTGAAGACAGAACTGAAATTTCTGACTTTTTATGGAATTTCTTCTTTAAGAATACTTTGTGTTTTGTACTTACCACAATCGGATGAGATCCACGAGATTTGTCCAAGTCACTCTTGTTACTAAAATCTAACTGATTTTAGATGTTAGATCATCCTACAAATACAATCAAAAACACCTAGAGTAACATTCTACTAAATAATGCGATATAGGCAAAGTGGTGGGTAAATCTGCCATTAGAAGATAATTTCACAGAAAAGTTAATGCTGAGGTACAGAAATCCAGTAGGATCTCCAAGGAGTCTTCCTACCAAAGATGATTATTTATATCTATTTTATCTACCTTTAAATAGTTTTTCCATATAAGAAAATGACAACTTATGCTGGAGAGGTTGTGGGGAAAAGGGAACACTTCTGCATTGCTGGTGGGAATGGAAGCTGGTACAACCCCTTAGGATGTCAGTGTGGTGATTTCTCAGAAAATTAGGAAACAACGTTCCTCAAGACCCAGTAATACCGCTTTTAGGTATATATCCAAAGGTTTCTCAGTTGTGCCACAAAAACATGTGCTCAACTATGTTCATAGCAGCTTTGTTTGTCATAGCCAGAACCTGGAAACAACCTAAATGCCCCTTGACCAAAGAATGGATAGGTAAAATGTGGTACATTTACACAATGGAGTACTACACAGCAGAAGAAATTAACGACATCTTGAATTTTGCAGGAAAATGGATGGAGCTAGAAAACATTATTTTGAGTGAGGTACCCAGACACAGAAAACAATTATCACATGTCCTCACTCATAGTTTTTTTTTTTAACATAAAGCAAAGAAAACCAGCCTACAAACCACAATTACAGAGAACTTATACAACAATGAGGACAGTAAGAGAGACTTACATAGATCTAACCTACATGGAAAGTAGAAAAAAGACAAGATCTCCTGAGTAAATTGGGAGCATGGGGACCTTGGAGAAGGTTTGAAGGGGAAAGGGAGAGGGAGGGAAGGGAGCAGAGAAAAATGTAGAGCTCAATAAAAATCAATTAAAAAAAAGAAATTTGGAAATCCACTGATGGACAACAAATCTACCCATGGTACTTTTCAGGGGTGCCAATACCTAACCCTTTGCAGTAAATTTCTACTAAAAAATTATGTTCACCACCTCTACATTATATATATAAATGATAGTTTTATGTAGGCAATCCAGGAGGGTAAAATATGTACATCTTTATGTTCGCATGAGTATTTTGCATGAGAATATTAAAAATAGTCTGATTGCATGCTCTTCTCTCTCAGCAAGAGAATACTTGCCCATGTGATGCATCATGAGTGGAGAGGTCAGTTTTGTAACTCATTTTCCAATAGCCCTTTAAAAGTAAAAAAAAATCAATTATTAAAGAAGATTATTTCATAATATGCCTGTTACCAAGGTCTTTACAATTAAGCAAGAAGGATTTGGGTGTTTTTGCTTAGTGCGTGTGTTCTCATCTCAGAGCGAGAAACACGCAGCACAGCACTAGGTGACTCAATTTACACCAGTTGTTTCAGTTAGAAGTCAGCAGTAGTGTTGGAATTTTCAGTTCCCTGGTCTTAGTCCAATGTCAGTGCAAAGCCCAAGGTCATATCATTTCATTGGGACTGCACTAACACAGAAAGTCTTTCCTGAGATTAATAGCAGGGCTGAGCCAAAAATGACTGACGGGATACCCTTTGGCATGCTCATCTATCAGGGATTTACTTTTCAGCTAATGATAGCAATAACAGTTTGTATCTGACAGACTCAACTGGGCATTTGGGGTGAGATGCTCTATATTTGAGGTGGGATTGGGTTGGATCTATACAATTTCCTCTGCTACTGCCTGGGCTGTTTTCCCCATATCTGACAGCTAAGTTTGTGCTTAAGCTTTTAAAGGAAAATGAAGTTGTTTCCAAGGAGAAATTTGTAGCCTATAGTTATATCAAATGAGTTGCTTTTATGTCTTTATCCTTATAGTTTCATGTTCACAGACGTTTGCAATGTGTAGATATGTGTAACTATAAATGAGGTAGAACTGATTTCATCCAATTAGAATGTTATTGCTATCACTACCATGTTTTCACAATTTCCAAATAATACTGTTTTGATTTTTTTGTTCTATCACAAAATTTATTTTCACAGAAGAAATATTAAATACTGATTTACAAATGATGGCACTTGAAATCTTATCACCATGTTTTATTCACTGTTAGCAATACCTACTTTTTGAATATTCTTAATTTGTTTTCATACATGTCAATCCATTCTCTGATAGATTAACAGTGAGCATGTACATGCACATACAATAAAATATCAGACGTTTTCCTTTTCATTTTAAATTCAATTTTATAGAGACAGTTATTTCATTGATAAATATTTTAAAATATTATTTTAAATAACTGATTAGATTACCACATTTAATAATTTTATTTAGCCCAGTCCATGATATTGGATATTTTCCATCCTGTTATGGAGCATTATAAGTGTTGCATTGCATATTTGATTTCAACCCTTGAAATTAATTATTAATCTTAATATTTCTGAATAAAACTATATAGAAATGTGATAATTTAATCATTGTATTGCAATTTTTAGTGTATAAATAAAAAAAATAATTCCACGATATATATTCTCTATATAAATGCCAGAAAGGAAGTAAGGTATGTTGATAATGAACAACTGACCATAAGAGATTAGGAATAAGGGATAAATAAGCATACAGTATAAGATGTTTCTTAACATTCTATATTCCCTCTAGTGTTATAAATAAATAGTTATGAATAATTAGTATGATTCATTTTTAGTGAAAATTATCTCTATAATTATTTAAATAATATATTTCTTCTAAGAAAAAATATTAAAATAGCTATCTATAATCTATGTATATATAAATAATGTGATATACAAATTAAAATAAGTATGCTTATGTATATGCATACTTATTCTATATCATATGACCATCATGGTATCTAAAGAAAACAGAAAGAATATGGAATACTTTGTCATAAGTAACAGATTCCTTTTAACAGAGAAATGTTTGCATTAATGGCCTTTTAAAAAACTTTTGCCATAGAAGCAAAATGTGTTTTCAAATCTGTACATAACTCACAGCAAGAGCAATCCACCATAAACAGTGTGTACCCAAAGGCATTCTGTCATCAAATAAAAGCACAGCCAACTGATAAATCTAATGGAAGATCAATAGTTCTTGGACTCAACAAAATAAGAGAAAGAAAGCAGGGTTTGTGATATCAGTTGTCCTAGTTAGTTTTGTCAGCTAGGTACAGAAAAGGTCAACTAGAAACATGGAACGTAACATTGTGAGATCAACCCATATGTAAACCTGGGAGCATTTTTATTTTTTGCATAAAAATTGATGTAGGAGGGCTGAATCCACTATGGGTGGTATTACACTTAAGACAGATGGGCCCACTATGTAGGCTGAGCAAGCCTTAGGAACAAGTCAGTAAGCAGCATTCCTTCATGCTCTCTACTTCAGTTCCTGCCTCTGCTTCACTTTCTCCCCTGCTTAAGGTCCCACCTCATTTTCCTCATCATGTGGAAAAGCAAGGTGAAATAAACCCTTGCTTCCCTATGTTGCTTTTGGTCATGATATTTTTTTTAACAATAGAAAGCAAACTTAGATATCAGTCATATGTGTACATTGTAGATTTAATTATGAACTTCACAAAAGCAAATTAAAAATTTCCAAAAGGGAAATTTAGAAAATTAATGGGGAGACATAAAAAGAAAAGACAATACAATAATATGGGGAAAAAAAGAGAGAAATAAAGGCGTATCTTCTGCTACTCACGGAGATATAGAACTCATAGATAAAAGAAGATAAAAATTATTTGAGAAAAGTGAAACTGAAAGCTTCTAGAAAGATAGAGGAAAAGAATGTGTTCCAATAAAGGAGTCAGATAGTCTTAACCTCTCTGACAGTGGGATAACTATTCACACAGCATCTGCTGCAGATTAGAGACTAATATTTCAACAAATAGGAATAACTTTTACTATAAAAGTTACTGTTTTACATTTGCTAGTTTGTTATCTTTGAGGGGGCTATTTTGATTAATTAATTAGGTGAGATATTTTGAGGTGTTATGAGTAAAAATCCAAATTTTAAAAGGCAAAAATTGAAGTCCACTGTCGTATGTGGCCAGGTTAGTGAATTAATTGAAGTATTATGGTTTGCTGCTTCTGTGTTCATTCACAGAAAAGCCTTCTATTAGTAGGATACCTGTATGCATCTACTGTGCCTTTTTCAAAGTATATGTGAAAAATATCTATTTGGCCTAGAAAAGACAAAGAAACATAGATGTGGAATTCACCTCTGTATGCTGTGAATATGTTTTAATTACCATTGGTTTATAAAGAAGCTGCTTTGGCCTATAGCAGGGCAGAATAAAGCCAAACAGGAAATATGAACAGAGATATATAGAGATAGTAGGTGGAGTCTAAGAGATGCCATGTAGCTGCTTAAGGAGAAAAATGCAGGAAACTTAGTGGTAGGTCACAGCCGTATGGTGATGCATAGATTAATAGAAATGGCTTAATTTAGGATGTAGAATTATGCCTGAGCCATTGGCCAAATAGTGTTGTAATTGATATAGTTTCTGTGTGATTATTTGGGTCTGGGTGGCCCGGAAATGAATGTGCGGTCTCTGTTTACAAAGCATGTCTACCTAAGTCTAGTTTGGTGACCAGTGAGGTATTAGAGGAGTATAGGTTACCCAAAAACCTCTGTATAACAGCAAAGGTCATCCAGCATGGCTAATTACCTCTGGATAGATATGTCAATGGAGTTTTTTTTATGCACTTTGCAGACAGCTCAATCAAAAAGGTCATTGGTTAACAAACCAATTGTTTATAGCTTCCATCAGTTTGAGAAAGAGCTTTGTGAACCTTTTAGCATTTTAGTTTTTAAAGATTTCTGAAATCATTTTGTGAGCCTTAGTTCTCCCTCTAGGAGGGAATGTTACAATCAAGGGAAAACAGCTATACCATAGCATTCATATTTACATGGAGAAAACAATATTTCAAAATGAGTTAAAATTTAAAATAGTATTCCACAGCAAGCATTATTGATAAGCAATTGAAGACCTTTTGTTTGTGATGCTATTTATACAGAGATTTCTAAGTGATGAGCACAGAGTCACTCAGTTAAATCTGGTTGCTCAGTCATTGGAAGTTTAGTAGTGGCAGACAAAAAATGATTGTCCTTGAAGCTGAAAACACACCAATTCAGACATTTAAGAAAAGGTCATTCACTGTTCTCTGTAAACACCCTTCTCTATATTGTACAGGATCTGCATATTTGCCTTGAGATGTTTTTCATACACATGAGCACTTATCATTTATCATTCTGTTTCTTCTATAGAATATCTCATTTTACCAATGAATAGTTTAATATAACTAATATTCTTAACTAGGAGGTAAATGAGACTTCTGCATATACTTATAATGAAGCCATTATTTGGTTCATAGCTGTTATAAGTGACATTATTATGACAGGGAAAAAAACTTAGCTTTTGTTCCATGATCTTCTGAAGTTATAAAAAAAATCTTAATTTGATTATATAAGCAAACATGTATAAATGTTTATATGCATGTATTCAGATGATTATATAAGACAAATAAAATATGACATGAAATTTCCATACTTGTTTGAAAATCTAATTTAAATTCTCTTTGGGAAATTGCATGTTTTGATAGAAAGGGCAAGGAATTCTTTGTAAAAACATAGCCTCAAACATTAAATATGATTCAAACATCTTGCTGTTACAGAAAGCATAAAAAAGATGACCTCAAATTTGATCAGATTTGGCAGCAGGGTGACTTAAGTCTTCTTACTTGCTTCATAACTGGAACTGTCCCTTTGTCTTTATTATACATAACACAGATAATAGTTCAGAATCCCTCACTAGTAAGTGGGAAATAAGATGGGATATTCTTTCAACCATATTTCTAACATCTACCTTTATTACATTAACTGTATCACATTAAATAATTGAGTTTACATTGTGTCAAGCTACAAAAAGTGTATGATTTTACTCTCTGGCCTCTATCCCAGTTGTTTTTCTGATGAAAGATGAATTATACTTTCTCAATTCTTTCCACTTACAATGAAAACTAACACAGTGAAAACCATTCTGTATATGAATCTCAATATTAAGTTTAATCTAAAATGTTAAAATATATTCATGTGGTCCACTATCCAATTTGAGGGCTAGGATCACCTTCTGAAAAGATTATCAAGAAAAGATTAAAATTCATATATTTCTAACTGATTTGTTTTTAAAAGAATTAGAATAAGAGTTCTGAGAAAAATATTTTGTGAAATGCTCTATCCAATCTTTCTATTTTGCTGATGTCACAAAGAGATGATTAAATTAAAGATAATATATGCAAATCATTTAAAAATCTAAATAGAAAAATGAAAAGGTTATAAAATATAAGGTCATATTTGGACAATTAAAGAAGCAATAAATGAAAATTATGAATGGAAGGCAAGTCAAGAACAGAAGGAATTGTATGTGCTTCATAATCAAGGATGACTCTTTAAGTGAACTGCTGAGGTCTTGACTTTCATACAGAATATAATGTGTGCTGAATGATGCCTCTTAGAAACACACTATATTCTATGTTGCTTTTCTGCTTTATAATTTGATATTTGTAAATTTTATTGGTCTATAAATATTACTTTGAAGAATGATATAGTCTGTGATTACCAGTATCAAGGATAGCACATATAGAATCCATAGTAAATAGATTCATTTCTTTGAACCTATTATCTATAAGTATATGCTCATATACACCATTGTAGTTTTCTGTAGTGTATTGTTATAGTTGCCAAGCAGTATTTACACATTAGTGATATCAGAATATAAATTATGTTTGAAAGTAAAATATTATCTCACTTTCCATGAGAGCTAAATATTTTAGTCACCTTATTAGTTTCCCAATCTTTTAAAATTTGTGTATGAAATACATATAAAGGTAAAAATCATGAGGTATGTTATTTTTCAGAGACACTGAAAGAACTAAGGATCCCAATGAATGTTACAATGCTATTAAGTTTACATCATCAACACATTCACACAGTTTTGCTAGAGTAAAACCAGATGTCTCTGGCAATGCCATAATTTTAGTTTGCCATCTCTCCCAAAGCACTATGTGACACTTGATGGAGTGCAAAGCACCAGGATAGCATGGAGGCCAAAATGCCCTGTTGCCATGGTATCGATTTTCAGTGGTAACTTGAAAACCTTAAAGAGGTGTTTTGTCTTCACTAAAGCTTATCAACAAAGTCAAATTTTAAATAATATGTCCCCTATTAGCACAAGAGCAATTAAATATTGGACACAGAGAGCAATATAGAATTTGAAAGATTTAAGTTTGTGAGACATATTTTTTCTTTTTTTTTCGTTTTTAATTAAATTTCAAAGAAAAATTTACATTTACTCCCCTTGTCCCAGGCCCCTCCGCTCCTCCCTACCCCACCACCCTCCCGCTGCTTTCTTAAGATGGGGCAGGATACCCTGCCCTGTGGAAAGCCCAAGACCCTCCCCTCTCCATCGCGGTCTAAGAAGGTATGCATCCATATAGAATTGGTTCCCGAAAAGCCAATACATGCAGAAGAGATAGGTAGGTCCCTGTGCCATTATCATTGGCTTCTCAGTGAGTCGTAATTGGCAGCCACATTCAGAGTCCAGTTTGGTCATATGCTCATTCAGTCCTGGTCCAGCTGGATTTGATGAGCTCCCAATA
>JAQHUG010000105.1:6534005-6548861 GCA_028555095.1 Dicrostonyx torquatus | reverse complement strand
CAGATGGATGCAGGTTAGAATGGTCCGATAAGTCACCACTCATGGTGACATACAGACATTTATAATGGGTTAGTTTTAGATGTGAGAGCTAGCCAAGAAAAGGCTAGTGATGATGGGCCAGGCAGTATTTAAATGAATACAGTTCTCATGTGGCTATTTCAGGCATAAGCATGCAACCAGCAGCTGAGTGGGCTGGCGATGGGAGCTGGGAGCTGGGTGCTGGGTGCTGGGAACAAACAACCTGCACCTTTCCCCCATTTACAACACCACACAGTGGTGTGTTAGGAAGAGAACATAGCAGTTGTATGGCCATAACTACTAGACAGCAAAACTATACCGGTAGTAGTAAGAATATGTAGTTTGTAGACGATTTGGGAAAGAGAACAAGTGTGGTCAAAATGTGTTGCATGACATGCTCTAAGAATTGATACATTTTATTTTCTTTGTCCTTCTCTCATACAATACATCCCCTCCCTTCCCTTTTCCAACACACTCCACTCTTCTTCTTTTCCAGATCCACTCTGCTTCCCTTCAGAAAAGAATATTTCTCCCAATGGTATTAACTAAACTCAGCATAACAAGATACAATAAGAATAGGCATAAACCTTCATATCAAGGCTGAGTGAGGCAACACGGTGGGAGGGAAAAGGTGCCATTAACAGGCAAAAGGGTCAGAGATACCAACACTCTCACAGTTAGCGGTCCAACAAAAAAACCTAAGCTAAACAACCACAGCACATATACAGACGACCTAGCTCAGACCTGTGTAGGCTTCATGCTTGCTGCTTCATTCTCTGTGTTCCCCTAAGAGCCCTTCTTTTAATTCTGTGGTCCTCTTCGATTAATTAAGTCCTGTTAGGTGATTCGGATGCCCTCAACCTTCCTGGCTCCTATCATCCTTCCTTCCTTTTCCTCTTCTTCAGGGTTCCCCAAGCTCTGTCTACTGTTTTTCTGTAAGTCTTTGTATCTGCTTCTATCAGCTGATAGAAGTCTCTCTAATGACAATGGGGATATGCATCAATAATATGAGTATAGCAGAATATCATTAAGAATCATTTCGGTTGTTTTTTTTTTCTCTCAGTTTGGTGGGGTTTTACTCTATGTCTCAGAATCATCCACCATTTCAGATCCTGGCCACCTGGACAGCCTCAAGTATGGGCTCCTTCTTGTGCTGTGGGCCTCAGGTTAGACCAGACACTGTTTAGACACATGTTTAGCCATCATTGCTGCTGCACATCAACAGGCAGAGTAGGTTGTGGGTATTAACTTTAGTGGGTATTAGCTTTAGTGATTGGGTTATATACCAGTCCCACCACTGGGAATTTAGCCTGGTTAATGAAGATGGCTCCTTATCCCCCATTAGGAGTCATATTCATAGGAGTCCTCATTAGGCTCATATTCATAGGTTCCAGGAAGTTTCCACTGTACTAGACTTCAACATAGCCCCCAAATGTCCCCCAATTTCTGTTATTTCTCACCCTACACTCTTCTTCCATCTTTTTCTCTCCCACCTGATCTCTCCTGTTCTCATCCTCACCCACCCGTAGTCCACCTGATTTCACCTGCAAAATCTATTCTATTTCCTCTTCCAAGAAATAGAATAGATTTACCCTACCCCTAGAGCCCTCCTTGTTACTTAAAGCCTCCTTTCTGGGTCTGTAGATTTTAAGGTGATTATTATTTATTTAACAGCTAATATCCACTTATAAATGAGTACATAACCATGTTTGCCCTTTCTGGGTTTGGACTGTCTCTACCAGGATGAATTTTTCTAGTTCCATGCATTTGTCTTCAAATTTCATGATGTCATTTTGTTTCTAATAGCTGAATAATACTCTATTGTATAAATATACCACATTTTTGTTTTGATCCATTCTTTGGTTGAAGGTTATCTATTTTTTTCCAGTTTAAGGCTCTTAAAAATAAAGTTACTATGAACAGAGTGAGAAAGTATTCTGTGGTAGCATAGGTCATCTTTTGTGTATATGCCCAAGAGTGGCATAACTGGATTTTGAGAAGATTTATTTTTAATTTTCTGAGGAAGCTCTAAGAAAAAGAATATGTAGTTAAAGCCAGGAGCTCAGACAATTATCTAGTTTTTTGTTTGTTTTTTGCTTTTATATTTGTATATACACTTATGTGAGGTGTGGGACAGTTGTCTGTATTCTGTTAATCATGTTTTAAATAAATGCTGATTGGCCAGGCAGGGAGTATAGGCAGGAAAACCAGAAAGGAAGTAGAGGTGAGAACAGGAGAGTTCTGGGAAGCAGGAAGCTCCCTCGCCATTCCTGCCCAGTCCACCAAAGAAGTAGCATGTGTCCCTGTCCCAGCTGAGAAAAGGTACCGAGCTATGTGGCTAACATAGATAAGAACAATGGGTTAATATAAATTACAGGAGCTAGTAAGAAGCCTGAGCTAATGGACCAATCAGTTTATAACCTAATGTAGACTCTCTGTGTGATTTTCTTTGGGGCTTGCTGGCTGTGGGGTACTGGGCAGGACAGTAACCCCAACCAGCGGGCCCTCATGTTACATATGTGAGTTCTGGGGGTCTGAACTTCAGCCTTCATCTTTCTGTAGCTAGCACTTTACTCATGGAGCCATCCCCTCACTTCAAGGTATTGTTGAAGAGGGATCTACAAGTAATGAAAATATTACTCAGACCACATGTTACTCTTCCTACATCTCAGTTCATGAGATTTTATTTCATCATTGGATAACTTATACAAACTGAATAGGGTAAGACTGGAGTTTCTCATCCTGTTAGAGCCAAAGAAATAGAGTCTTGAAGCTGTGCTGAAAAAGCTACCATGCGTTTGTAAAGCATAATTCTATCAGTGGAAATTATAGCTAGGTAGAACAGGATTAAGCTCAAATTTATAACCATTATTTATATTACGCATACCACAAGGGTTTGAAAACTGGAAGTATTCATTTTTGAACCCCTGCTGTTATGAAGTTAAGTAAGTGGCACATTTTAGAGTAGTTGTTTCAGTGTATCATACAAAGAGATGCTAACACAATGACATTGGGCGAGTGTCTTTAGTTCTATTTCATTAGATTCAGTATTAATATATCTTTTATCTATTTTAGGCACATTGTAAATTCATTTATACATAGGTACATAAATATACCTTAGATTTCCTTTCCCCCCATTTTAATGAATTGTAGTATTAGTAAAATATTGCAAAGAAACTCCTCAGTATGCACAGTAGTAACTTTAGCTCAGTGATACCAGAAACCAGACCTTTATTTTTCAATTAAATGTTTAAAATTATTCAAAAATGAACTAGTCTAAAGTGTGAAACATAGAGGAAACTAAGAATGTTTTCTGGCGTTCACAGAACACCTAGACTGATAGACCTAGAAGTCCACACCACCACCAAGCTCATTTCTGTTCATATCACTACTTTGTTTTCCAGACTGATGATGCAGACAACCAACAAAGCTCCTAGGCCCACCCAGGGATGCCTGTCTCTATGACTACAGAAGCAGTAATCACCACAAGCAGTGCATAAAGATGATGACAGTCTTTCAGGGAATAACCTACTTTGCTACTGAACACCATTCTTCTCTTGAAGATGGTGCAGAGTTTACTCACCTGATTTCCCTACGAACTCTGAGTTACTGACTCTTGACAGAACATTACTCATTTTTATCTCTGAACATCTTCTGTCTTTCTTCCATGTCTTTATATTCTCAGCTATGGTCATGGATGCTTGAATGTCCAACCCCATAAAATGAATGTGTCATTTTTATAACAATCACTGCCTCTGCTTCCCTGAATGAACAACATTTAAGTCTTTTAATTTTCAATAAAACTGACTTTCACAGGGCTTTTATTTTAACTCAAGAACTAGCTTAAGCAGTGACAATTCAAATATCTTTCAGTCAGATATGAAATCTTTAATCATGGTTAAATAGTGATTCTGTTGTTAAATGGTCACCTTCAATGCAAAATTTATCTTAGAATTAAAAGACACTGAGGGTTTAAAACTTATTTAATCCTGATAAGCAAAATCATATTTTCTTGCTCCTTGCAACACTCGTGGAAGGTGAGTCAGCTTCCAAGGTTCACCAGGCTATGACTTTAGGGAGTACAAAGTAGTGACCATAAGCCAGAGCCTGCTTTTACTGGTATAACAACTCACTATTTTATCTCCATCTGTTATGAAGAAAAATATATTACCATAGATCTTTTAAACCTAGACAAGACATTTGAACTGTCATTTTCACCTCTGATTTCCATCAAGGTTCATAAAGCTTTTAAAGGCACTCAGTAATGTATCCTGTATATCAAGATCCACAAAAGGCACCGTTTCTGTTCTACAGGGGTGAGAGGCAGAGAGCCGGACTCTTTGTAGTCCACAACCAGGGAGTTCAAAAGCACCAACAAAGGACTTTTATGCAGCCAAGGACTTTTTTCTATGACTTTTATTCTGAGAAAAATGTATTCAGCCAAGAAAGAATGGAAAATGTGGTCTTAAAATAATTTCTGTGGCAGAAGCTGGATTTCAAATGATATAATGAACTAATGTGCAGGAGAGGACAGGAAATAATTAGCTCAAACAACGCATTTCATAGAGTTAGCAAAAAATAATTGATATACATTTTATCTGGCTCTTATAAAAAGTACTATATGGGTAAATTAACAGTCTTGATAGCTTTATTTGAAAATGTAGGTGCATATCAAATATCAGTCTAACATCTGGTATATAGGCTAGATTAGAATTTATATACTTTTCTCTTTATAAACCCAAGATGATGTTATTTTTTAATAGTAAAATTTCCATTTTCAATTTAGAACTGTAATTGTAAGACATAGATCTTCACGATTTTACATAAATGCCAATGGAATTTATACAATATGAAAACAATGAAGCCATAACATGTAAAACATTGTAGCAAAAGTTCAATAATTTACTAAGAATTAATTGAAAAAATAAGAATTTGCTTACCTGACTTGTAAAAGAAAATGTAACTGGGAGTTAATGCCTGCTATGTTAGTATACACCTGAAATTCTAGAACTTGAGAGGTAGAAGCAGGACTGGTGGAAGCTATAGGGGCGTTATGGGCCACAGAAGACACTGTATTAAAATAAGCAGCTAGTTTGTAAACAATTAGCAGAATTTCCGCTCATTGGTTTAGTTGGGTATGGAATTGTGTTGGTCAGCCCATATCCCCAATACATACTATTTCTTTGAATTACAGAGAGTTAGTTGCAGAGATGGGAAACTGCAGATTATCATTATGGCCCTACAAATATTCATTTGCTATAATGAATATTCTTTGCACACCATCAAGTAGCTTTGAGCTCCTACTTGTGTTCCAGACAGAAAGTTGAAAAAAAGAATAGAACAAAGTATAAAATATGTTAAGCTAGAAGAAGTATTTGGATTTTGCCTCCAATGTTAACCAGTTTGTCCTTAAAGTTGGAAAAAGTTAGATTTCTCATAGTTACGAATATTTATTTGCAGGGTGACTGATATATGTGCTGAGACAATCAATTATTAATGATTATAAGTGCCTAGAGATACCCTGCTGTAGACTTGCAGAAGTAAGAAAGGAGAAGACTTGCATTGATTTTTAAGTTTCCCCATTATGTATTTAGAGAAACATATAGATATAGTATCTGAAAATATTTTTGGCCTTCTGAGACATCTTACTGTGGATCAATAATCAGTTTATAAAAAATAATCTGATTTTATTCTCACTTAAAATATTTGAGAGCTAGCACGTTAATCTAATATGAACTAAAATGAAAGAAAAGTCAAGACCGTGAGGGACTGGACCACCAACAGAAACAGTGTGCTCGATCTATTGGGAGCTCATCAAATTCAGCTGGACCAAGACTGAATGAGCGTACGACCTAACTGGACTCTATGAATGTGACTGCCAGTGGGGACTGACTGAGAAGCCAATGATAATGGCACTGGGACCTATCTCTTCTGCATGTATTGGCTTTTTGGGAACTTATTCTATATGGATGCACATCTTCTTAGACCGAGATGGAGGGGGGAGGGCCTTGGGCTTCCCATAGGGCAGGGGATCCTGCACCATCTTAGGAAGCAGGGGGAGGGCAGTGGGGTAGTGGGGGAGCGGGAGGGCCGGGAACAAGGGGAGTAAATGTAAATTTTTCTTTTAACGATAAAAAAAGAAAAGAAAAGAAAAGAAAAACAAAACAAAAAAACTACTTAAATCATTAGCAAAGAATTTTGGATCATTTTGTAAAAATATCTGCAGAAAAAGGAGGTTGAAGCACATAAAGAACTACTGTAGTTAGTACTCATGAGTCTTAAACAATTTAATTTTATAAACTTTATTATAAAAAATACTTGTAAAGAAATACAAAAAATCAAACACTAAAATTAATCGGAACTAAAGTCTATAAAACTCAATAATTTAGAATACCATTAAAATAGTCATTAAACTATTAAACAATACAGTTTTAAAGATGAAAAATTCATAACAAACTCTTTTAAAAAGTATTTTAGCTATTTTTGAACAACAACAACATAGTGTTCTGCTTAGGTCTTTTCTAATTGAAATGCCATTCATTAACTGAAATACAATTTATTTTCTAATGTTGATCATGCTATATTTGGGGAAATGAATTCTATTTTAATGGAACTATTCTTGTTCATCACAATTAGAATAATAAAACACAGAAGTTAAATGAATAACTAAAAGCCTAATCTAGAGTGCAAGTGAATTCTGGGCATTCTAAAGCAAGGATGATAATAGAAATGTTCTGAGATGCTTAGTTTAGTGAAACTAAGAATACAGACAGAATGTAATGTAAAATAGACATATATTAAGAAATTAGAAGAATGTTTATAAACACAAAAGTTTGAATATGAGTATATCAAGAAATGTGGGTCAGTCCTGAAATCTATCCTTGATTCCCACTGAAACTTGCATACTCTTGGATCAGTAATTTCTTACCTGGAAACTCTACCCGACTCTTTGTACATAAGCAGAGTGACGACATAAGGGGATGCAGCTATAATTCAATCATCAGGAAGCAAAGGCTCAACATTCATTGCAAGTTCTTCATGCCACCCACATGCCTCCATCTCGCCACAGTCACTCACACCACCGTATGACTTTTGTGAATCTGACTCTAGAACCATTGAGAAGCATGGCCTTACAAACCAGTAACTGCCTGTTTTATCAAATATCTACAAATGACCTTAACTTTTTTGATAGTAATATAAACCTTCCCTTTACTAACCTGCCTCTAAATCTGGAAGATGTGACAATGTTAAAGCGTTAAAATATGCTAACCTTCATTCCAGGAATCTCAATACTTCCTTGTATTGTTGGTGTGATAATGGAAATATATGGATTTGCTAAAAAGGCAATCCTATAGGATTCCTTAATTTTTGTCTTTAAGAAGCATATTTATTTAGTTGATTCATTATGTTTAGTAATAGGGTATATTGTAGCAACTCCTGTGGTATTATCGTTATTTATTTATAATTTTTTCATACAATATATTTTGATCATATTCTTTTCCTTCCCCCAAATCCTGACAGATCCTTCTCAACTTCCTACCCACCCAACTTCATGATGTGCTCTCGCTCTTTTTCCTTCTCTCTCTCTCTCTCTCTCTCTCTCTCTCTCTCTCTCTCTGTCTCTCCAAAAAATAAAATATAGGATGTCTTTTAAAACTCAAAACAATAAAATTCACTAAAACTACTAAAACAAAACTAACAAAAAGTCCACAAAATTCGTGTTTTATATTTGTCAACTACTTCTGGGCATGTGCCTACCTTGGAGTGTGATTTATATACACAGGGATACTCCATGGAAGAAAACTGATGTTTCCCTTTCCCAGAAAGTATCAACTATAAAATGGTTAAGGGTGGAATTTTGTATTTACTTTCCCCTTTTGTTGCTGAGACTTTATCTGTTTTGAATATGTGCAGGTGTTGAGCATTCTGTCACAGTCGTTGTGAGCTCATATGTGTACTACTCTTGTTGTGTCTGCAGGAGGATGTTTTCATGTAGTCATCCATCACTGACGCCTCTATGATCTTTTCATCTTCTCTTCTTTCTGAAGAGTTCACTGAACATTGAAGGGAGGGATTTGGTGAAGAGATCACTTTTATTATTGAGTGATCCAAAGTTTGTTATACTCTGTTTAATTTCTAGTTGTGGGTCTCTTTGTTAATCCCCATTAGCTGCATGAAGAATCTTCCCTACTGAGGGTTTAGTGATACTATAATCTATGGATATAGCAATAAGTCATTGGGGGTCATTTCATTGCTATATACCTTTAGCAGAATAATAGTTGTAGGTTTTCCCTGGGGTTCATGACTTATCTAGTCTTAGATTCTTTGTCATTTTGACAGAATCAGGTGTAGGATCCATCTCACTGAGTGGGATTTAAAGCCAATCAAAGAGTGATGATGGGCTTGAATTCTTTGGCAAGGAAAGGACTTTATGAACAGGACACTGGTTGCACAGACTTTAAGACTAATGATTAATAAATGGGACCTCGCGAAGCTAAAAGGCTTCTTACAGCAAAGAACTCCATCGTTCAGGCCAAGCAGCAGCCTACAGTGTGGGAAAAGATCTTTTAAAAAGCTGTGACCCAGTTTTGTGAGCATGCTATGTTCCACAAAAGCTTAAGGTTAAGGTTAAGGATTTCTTTGCCTTGAATTTGTAAATTTTTGCAGTGAACATCAATTATGGCCTTAACTTAGTTGCTTCTCCATAAACATCAGTGCATGATCTAAAATTTATCCAAAATTTAGAATAGGAGCAATCTTTCAAAACTTCACCCTAGTTTCCTGATTTATAATATGAACATTTAATTGGATTGAAATCTGTCAATCCCAGTAGCTTGGCATTGCTGTGATTTCAGGCAAAAACTGTAACAAATATGCTAATAGAAAAAAGCCATTGTCACTTAAAAAGCAGTGTTATATAAGCTATAGTTATATCTAGATTTTTAAGATCAAGATCATGTTTATTATAAATACAGAATTAGAAAATTAGTTTTACATAAAATTAAAGTTTATAATATAATATTTTGTTTTTACTAATTTTTAAATGCAAAATTTTATGTTAATGATTTGAAATATAAAATTAATCTTGTTTTCCAATTTTTAGCTTTTTGATAAATTTATTAAGTGAATTTTGAATGTGCACCTGGCTTTTGTAGCTATATTGATTTATATAAATAGATCTTTCACTTAAAATCATTAAGCTTTGGTATATAACAATTCCAGTAAACTTGTTCTCAATTTGGACTACCCATAAGATGGGAATTTAGCCAATGATATTGTTCAAATATACGTTACTTCATCCCTGATAAATTTCATACATGCTCTCCTCTCAATACTGACCTCAATCAAGCTGTGATATCTTTCCACAAGTGTGAAAATATGTCTACATAATGCCATGTAGGTGTTCTGCTATTTATAGATAGATAAATAGATGAATATATATGAATAAATAGTTAAGTATTTATGTACCTAGATATCTATCATCTATGTAATTATCTTGTTCCTTTTGTTTTCCATTATTTATTATTTGATGGGTGTATGTGATATATACGTGTTTGTATGTGTATACATGAATATGTTTTCCAGTGCATGCTCATGTAAAGATCAGAGATTGACTTCAGGGATCTTTCTTTATCACCGTTCACAGAATATTTTTTTCTGACAGAGATTCTCACTGAACCTGGAACTCCCTATTTGGATCCATTACTCTGCCAATGAGTTCATCATATGCATCAGTCTCTGCCCTTTCCTCCAGCACTGAAATTATCACCATGCTTAAATTTTATATGAATGACAGGCACCAAAAATCATGTCCTCATGCTTGCACAGCAAGCACATGACCTGTTGTTATCTCACCAGCTCCAATGTAGATTTTCCTTGGGAATATGTTACTCTTCAATCAAACTATATTTTCATTTATACTTGGAAAGTATTGAATACATTCTATGTCACAGTTCTTTTGTTTTCTATTTTTGGAATTTGTATGACCTTCTTGGGCACAGTTTCCTATGCCTTTGTAGACACTTCTCCTATAATATAGAGCACTAAGTAAGTAATAGACCCTTCTCCTAAGAGTAGAACTGAATTTTATAATTTGTTAATGAGTAGAAGACAAAATAGCATGAGGAAACTGCATAATGCCTCAGTATCGAGGTGTTCCTTTGTTACTGGTCCTTTTAGGATATGTGCCAGTGTCATCCTTATGCTGACACTCAGTACGGAATGTTTTCAGTTCGAAGGAACCTTTGGATTTTTAAAGTAATCATTACAGGTATTTATTTATGAAGTACAGCATGATAATATCATAGATGAATTTAATGGATATTTTTATTGGTTCATTTATTACATTTCAGAAACTATTGATTTAGCACATTTGTTTATAAATATATGTAGCAATCAATATGAGAATAAAGGTATCTTTTTGACACTCAGTTTTATGTACATTGGATAGATGACAGAGTAATAGTATAAAAGAGAAAGGCATTTATTGTTTTGTTCTTATAATTCAGAAACTATCTCAAGTATTTACTTGTCTATGAACTTTTTCTGAGTACTTTTTTCCTTCCCTCCAGTTCTATAATTCAGTTTCTTTACTCTTTCCAAGCATTTTATATGATACAGACATGACACCTTTTCTTCTTTAAATATTGTTTAAATGAAGCCAGGAAAAGGCTTACTCTTCTATGTACCTCATACCTGAATCTCTGCTGAAATACACACAATACTTTGATCATGTGGATGAAGATTTGGTGAGGAAGAGCCCACCCAGACTGCTCACTTCACTATCTTCCATTTCTCACTTAGCAATGAGAATGAGGCGTCTCCCTCTACTGTACCTGAGTCTGTCAAATAAGACTTATAATTTGATACCCCATGCAGAATTTCTGATTACATTATTGATTTCCATTTCATTCACAGATGTGTAGGGTTTTGAGAAGAGATGTTAGGACCTGAAAATAAGTATGGTACCCCATGGATAGTATAAAGAATACATTTCTTAGAATCCTTGTCTCATAAAGGGAGTCAATATGCATGTGAGATTATTTCATACACTCATCTCTTAGTATAACATTAAAACAAGCTTATTTCATATTTTCTAGGTACTAGCTCATGTCATAAATTCAATTGTCCAGTACATCCGTTCCTTCATCTTTGTGCTGTACATGAACATCTGGTCTTCTAAGGCAATTTTTTTTTCTCAGAAACTGCAAAATTCCTGGTACTTATTAACTGTAAATGTCATCTGTATTTAGTGAATTACTAAGATCAGTTACAGTGCCAGTCTTTTGCTTTACCTGTGTTATATGAGAAGGTGCAATTTAGTTATTTCACCCTAAATACTTGGTATAGAAAAATATTGTAAAATTCCTAACCATTCTTATTTTGCCATAGACTCTTCTTCTTGTCTGTTTGTGATGTTTTTGTCAAAGTCAATATGAGAGGCTCATAGAACAAAACTGAAAACTGTCTACCGGAGCTTTGCAAACTCACATCATGGTTCTGTAAAATTTGTCCCAACATTCTGCCCAGCAAGATGGAAATCATTAACAATATATCATCCCAACTATTGCTACAAAGGTTTTATTCACATAAGCTAACAACTGAGTTAATTTTTGGAGAGAGCTCTTCAGAGAGGCCAAGAAGTGCAGCATTTATCAGTACCGCCTTTTCTCCTTTTTCTAATTAGTGTGGAAAGGTTCCAAACAGGAGTCAGCCCCTCAGAAGTCTCCGCTGCACACAGCGAGGCTTGTTAACAGACACAGGAAACCATTTTATTTTCCAGGATAAACAACTGCATCATAAAACCTTTTCAAAGCGGCACAATCTTATTTACTACACTTCTTAACTGTTGAAAGCTGTTTATATGCTTCCATGCTTTTTCATTAAAACTTAAAAAAACCTATTATTCTGATTCAATATAGATGATAATATGCTCATAAAGTTCCCCACAATAGGACTGTAGACTTCCCTAGTGATACATCTGCTTTTCTATTATTTATTTTTATAAATTTCCTTTTACTTTTTTTACTAGTTTTGATGCATGATTGCTCCTTTAAATTTCACAACTTACTGTTAAAAATTTTGCAATCTGTAGTTTTAATGTTGTCAAAGTCTGTGCATCATCTTTCCCATAAAATTCAGCTTCTATTGTGATTCTGTTTTCCTCCCGCCTAAATCCTTAGCCTAAATTGCTGGTTTTTCATAAATACAAGCACTTATAGTGAGCAAACCTAGCTCACCACTGAGCATCTTGTGACATTTGCATTAGTTGAATGAGTTAGACAAGTGCATCTGCCTTATCTCAACTATTTCCAGCTTTCTCTCCCAGTAGTCATCATAGATTAACCTTGGAACTTGACAGTGTATTTTGTCAAAGCACGGACATCTTCATCTTGGATTTTCCCCCACTGACTGAGTAACAATGTACAAAATTATGAAGCATTATATTTCTAATTGGGGAAATGAAATTTGTCTTAAATTTCCTGCATCCTTCGTAAATGTATTGGATATTTTAGAGCATAGTGTTGAACAAATGCTTTTTGACAATATTCCTCTCCTCATACAGAGTAATATGAAAAGATAATGTCATTTAAATGAATGCTTCAGAAATATTCTGAAATATAGTCTTAGTGGTGTTATTAGATTATGATTAATTTCTTGTTATGAAATGTCACTCACTGCTATGCTGTCAGGTAGAAGGATCAGAGAGGCAAGATAAGCCTTGATGTTGGCATTGTGTATTTATACTTAGGTAAGAATTAGAAAATTTTGTTTTGAATGTCTTTTTATACTAAAATTTTTAAGAGTAATTTTGTAACCAATAAAATGGTAGCTTCTATGTAGTATAAGATACACAGAGGTCTCCTGTGTGCAGGAAAACTTACCAGACAGAATGTTCATTGATAAATCTATATGAAAATGAACAGTGAGATACCAGTGAACAAGTCTTTTGCAGTCTGCTCTCTTCTGCCCTGTTGGGTGATCGCTGATGCTGAATGTGTTCTTTTTCTGTCTTCACAAACACTTTCATAATCCTTCTGCCATACATTCACAAAACTAAGGGAAAAAATGGAGAGAGATGCAGGACAGTCGCTGGTTTTAGACATTTAAAAATTATGTACACATGCAAACGCTCACTCCAATTGCAGTTTAATTTTTTAAAATTGTTTCTTATTTTATATTCAGTGTTTAGTTTATTTTCCTTTTTGTCAGATTTATGCAGTGAAGGAAAACAAAATCCTACTCAAATAGCAAAGTATTGCAAGGACAATACTGAGATCTTTTTATAATTGATGCTGTATGTAACTGTTCCACTGTTTCCCTCAGTAGAACCTTAGTTACTAAAGTATCTTGTTTTTCTGATGCTAATTTCTAAGTGACTTCATCACTATGCTCAGACTTCTAACAAAAAAGTTCATTCCATTACAAAAGGTCCCATTAAGGTAAACAAACACATTCTTCAAAATGAAAGCACAAAATTCATACATCTAGAATTTTAATGTGCTCTAAAACTATCCAAAATAAACTTCACATTCTCTTCCAATTCTAAGATTTCTTGTATTTACACTATATTGACATCTCCATCTATGTCAGATAAGAGTCTAGCTTCATCTACAAAATCAATTTGGGATCCCCTGTTACTTAGTTCTTTTATACACTGCTTCTGGGAATATGCATGTATCTCTATATGAATATGCATCTGTATGTTTCAGTCAAGAAGGAAAACTTTTCTACTTTTAGTTTTCTTTGCCCTTGTGGAATTTGGTTATTTCTTAATTGCTAAAAATCAATATGCAAAAAGGGAAGGAAACAGATTTAAGTTTATTAACCATTTCCTTAGAATTCTTCAAATTCCAAGTTATGGTGAATGAAACGGTGCACCCAAACAACCCCACCGGTTTTATAGTTCTTTTCCAAGGCCTGATTTTACATGTGAATTTCAAGCTTGGTTATTGGCACCATACAATTGATGTGTCAAACATCATTTTTCATTAAGATAACTCATATTTTTTGGATGCTATCAATCTATTAACTCTGAAATTTATTGCAAATGATCACAGTCAGGTTTTAGTATTGAAAATAATTAAAAGAACAAGTAATTTGTTGTTCCGTTTACTGTGGCTGGGCACTCCTGGAGCTTAATTTTGGTAATGGGAAAGCATTAATTCATTTACATTCTACATTAAAAGGGCAATCCCAGGTGAAAGTCAAGCACTGTGTATCTTTAACATTGTCACAGTGGAGGGGTCATAGATGAAAGAGATACAGAGAGAATGTACCACCTAATGCTCCTCCCTGTACCATAGGATTCCCTTACCTGTAGTTAGCCTAATTAAACCGGATAAGGGACTGCTCTTAATTGGCTCCTTGCTCTATTAAGTAATGCAGATTTTTTTTCTAGTTGTATAAGGTATTTCTTTGGCCACACTCTGTGTGTGTAGACTGTGTACTTCTACATTTCCATGCTTTTGATTATATGTTTCCCTTGAATTATAAGCACTTAGTTATGTTCTACTTCATGTAGTGATTCAGATAAAGCTCCCCAAAATAGCTAACAACCAAATACTAATGTTGTCTGATTAAATATCAAAATAGCATGATGCAAAATATATTATAACAGTTGCAATCAATATTTGAGCACCTATAAGGTGCCATGGTTGCTGTTAAATGATTTATTTGATATTTTTGATGACTATTAAAAATTTCCCAAGGAAAAAATGTTTTCTCTTAAAAGAGACACATAACTTCTGTGTAATAAATTACTAATGTCAGGAACATGACCTCATACAAATTCAAAATAATTGAACAACAAATAAATTCAACATAATATATCTACAT
>JAQHUG010000105.1:6486564-6533290 GCA_028555095.1 Dicrostonyx torquatus | reverse complement strand
TTTTTTTTTTGTTGCTGTTTTTGTTTAACTTTTCTCCTGACCATTAGCCATAACAACTTGTAACCAACATTCTAAACAACAACAACAACAAAAATATCCATAGTCCATTTTTTTTGGGAATGTGGGCTGAGTATTCCAGGCTACTTCCTGCTGGTTGGGGTTGCTGATAATCTTATGGGGACCTAAAGAATACATTTTCATTTTTTAACCTGTAGCTTATAGTGCTTGTATCATCAAATAGTCTGACTCATGATGATTGAATTATTTTAAGTTAATAGACAATTACATAATCTATATCATTTATTCTGGAAATAATTTCAAGTTTGTTTGTTATTCAAGGGCCATCCTGCTATATTAAAGGAGAAATTTGAGCCAATTACTAACCCTAGACTAAAATTACAATATAAATATCTTGTTCTGTGGTGTACTAAATCTTTTTAATTGCTTATGATGTAGAAAAATTTAAAGCAAGTGAAACTGAGGACAATGAAAAACAGCAATGATACACTGAATGCCTCCTTCAATGTTGTTTTGATCTTTATTTTATTTTACTTTTTATTTAAAGATAAGTCATATCTGCCAAGGAAAATTTACTGCAACATGTTTGCAAAAGTTCATATTTCCTGAAGTTAAAAACCTAGAACTATAGGTTGATTCATTTGTGTCTAGTGTCTCTGTATTAGTTGAGTTTATATAGCTATAAAGAGACACCACAACCATGGCAACTCTTACAAAGAAAAACTTTGAATTAAAATGGCTTACAACTTCATTATCATCTTGTTGGGTCAAGGCAGCATGTAGGCAGTCCTGTTGCTGGAGGATGAGCTGAAAGTGGAGAAGGAGCTACATTTTGATCATGCAGGCAACAGGAAGCCACTGGGCATGGTTTGAGCACATAAGAGACCTCAAAGCCCATCCCCAGAGTAACATGTTTCCTCCAACAAGGTCACACCCCCGAATACTGCTACTCCCCATGATCTTATGGGAACCAAATACATTCAAACTACTACAGTCCCTTTCAAATTTTCCTTTCTCATAAGATTTATTTTTATTTTCAATTACTCAAATGTTTATGGGTCTGTATGTGGATATGTGCATATGAGTGCAGGTACCTGAATCAAAGAGAAGAGAATCTCCTGATGCTGGAATTGGAAGTATATGACCCACCCGTCCTAAGTGCACAGAGCAGAACATGGGTCCTCTGCAAGAGAAGTAGGGTCTCTTACTACTGGGCCATCTCTTCAGCCAAATGTGTTTTATCTCTCAAAAATACATTTGTGCTCTTCTCAAGTAATTAATTTTTGGATATATAATATTGCTCTCTCTGTCTCTGTCTCTGTCTCTCTCTGTCTCTCTCTGTCTCTCTCTCTCTCTCTCTCTCTCTCTCTCTGTGTGTGTGTGTGTGTGTGTGTGTAATTTCTTGAAAGGACGTAGAGGTTATAATAAGGAATTGGGGCAATCTAACAGTTCGCTATGTACACATGAAAATCAAATAAAACCAATAAAAATTAGACCTCATGAGTGATAAGTAAGAAGCATTTGCAGAAAAAAAAATTCGAAGGAAACAACAGAAACCTTATTTGATAGCTCTGAGCCCTCAGAATTTACTGTTTTGATCTACCTCCTCATGTTATCTAACAAACCCACATTTCAGAACTCTAATTACTTTTTATATAACCTGAAAATAATTTCCTTCATTTTGTTAAACTTTCTTTTTATTTATTCTTTGTGCCTTTCACATCATATGTCTCAATCCCATTCATCTCCATGTCCCTCTGGTCTTGCAACCTCCCTCCAAAATAAAATAAAATTTAGGAGAAGAAAGAAAGGAGGAAGGGAAGAAAGAAAGGACTGAAGAAGGAAAGAAAGCTCTACCATGGGAAGTTCTAGTGAGATATAGGGAGTCACACCATTTATCCTTTTGTTTACATGTCTTTTCCTGCAAGCATTATTGCATAGTCGTTGGTCTGGTTCAAGGCATCTGGTTTCTGTTTCACTATCAATACTGGGCCCTTACTGGCCCTTGGTTATCCTGTTATTGCCCTGAGTCATGAAGATCCTGAAACCTTGGGTCTGCCAGACTGGTTGCTTCATGTGCTCCAGCAGATATCGTGTTGGGTGGATGTAGGGGTGGGCCAGTTTATAACCTCAGTTCTGGGTCTGGGTAGTTGCCGGGTCCTCAGCCTGCCAGTTGTCCATGTTCCTTACAATCAGGCTGACCAATCGGCTATGCACCCAGAGTCAGCTCTCCCCTACCTATACCAGTAGGGTCGCTTTACTGTGTTGCCCAGGCAGGAACAGATCTCTTTTTCTTATGACTTGTTGGCCAGTTTTCCCACCACCACAGGCATTGAGGGGTGAGGCGGTGGGGGTAGGGAGGAAGAAGGGCATCTTTCCTCCATCCATGACACCTTACAGCAGATGAGGGCAGAACCAGATCTCCCATACTCACGAGAATAATTTCTAACATGCCAATTATTAAAAGAAAGAAGTAGTTATGTTTCTCTGTTTCCACTCATTTTATTTGCATATCTCATTATCCTGTAGGAGGTAACCGGTACATTCAAATTTCAAATTAACACCAGAGTCTAGTGGTCTTTTAAAATCATACCAAATAATTATCTATGATGTATCACACGCTAAAAACTGAACATTTTATTTATTAATAATAACAATTCAAACACACCACACCTTTTTTGTATTATTTATGTGTCAAACTACTTAAACCAACAATGGTTCAGTTGTCCCCTGGTGTTTGTAGATCATTTGCAGAAGCCCAATAGATAACACATAGATGCTCACCTCTCTTATAAAATATATTTGTATCTCCCCGCACATGTTAAATTATACTGGATTATTTCTAATGTTCAATGTAACAGAAATGCCATGTAAACACATTTTATATTGTGTTGCTTAGGGACTAAAGTCAAGGAAACGAAAGTTCCCATAATTTTAGAACAAATGCAGTCACCATTATATACCCTCATTGTCAGTGGGTGGTCGGATGAATTAAAGACTGTAGATCCTGCAGAAATGAAGAACAGATTTGATATACTATTTACACAATAGCTTTTATCTATATGTTTCACTTTATATTTGGCTGTGTTTTACTCCAAGTTTCAAGAGAAAACCAGGAGGAGAGAAAGCATGTATGGTTTTGCAATTTATACATGACCATTGCTTTCCCTAAGAATTCAATTTCTAAAACATACAAAACCCAACCCATACAAAAAAATACAAAACTAATTTAAGGATATTTATCTTTTATTTCCATGTTTATTTCTTTACTTTAGAATATTTTGGATGCTTTTAGATATTTTTCTTCTGACTCCCTTTTTTATTATCCATAAGGCTTAGAGTCATAGGTCATTTAATTAAAGTAGTAAAACAAATACCTTTCTGTATTGTCCATTGGAAAAGTTTAGTTAATAACAAATCTCACTACCTCCTTCCAGTGCTTATATTTAGCATCTTACAGTCATGTATGACGGCTTTAAAGGAATATGGTTAATTCCATCCTAAATTCCTATTGTCTGATATGTTCAAGTTATCAGTGAATGCACCCCTACTGTGAGGTCAGGTCACATCTCTTCTCTCTCTACAACTCCTGGGTTTTGTGTATTTGTTTGCTTTTCCAATTTACAGAATTATCTTTCATTTATTCACTCCTATTCTGAGCCAAATATTATATCCCATTCAAATCTCATAAGAATTTTGAAACATTTCCTCCAGAGTACTTCCAATTTATCTCATTGAATTGATTAAATTAAAACTCACATCTATCCCTTAAATGTATCATGATCCTTTGGTGTTTCTTATTTCAGTTTTTCACAAACATTGAGTCTGAATAATCAAATGAGAATTTAGGTATAACATTAACACCATTCCTTCTGATTTACTTCCAATTTATGTTCAAGTGCTGATAAATGTTTCAAATTCTAAGTCCAACACCACTAACTGAGACAGCTACTTTTCATCTTATACCTTTTGTATTAGAAGAATTTTTTTCGTATGAATATCCTATGACCAATGATTTGCTTAAATGACTTGTCTTTGCAATCTTAGTTTCTGGAGATGAAAAGTTAGCATGGTCATGATATTTACCTCATGGGCTTCTATCAAGCTGTTGGTAAGGGTGCTTTCTGCACTGGATCACAGATTTTTTTCAAGTTTATTCAGATTATTGGACAGTTTCAGCATTTAATAATGAGGATTTTTATTCTCCTACTCTTAGTTAGCCTTTGTGATTTCTTTGAATATATCCATGAGACATATATACCAGAGAGAAAAGCTTTAATTGACTCACAATTGCAGAAGTTTTGGTTCATGATCAAATGACCCCATTGCTCTGAGACTATGCCTACAGAGTTCACTATGGCTGGGGGAACGCAGCTGACCTTATGTAGCAGGTATCAAAGAAGAGAAGGGAACATACTCCCATTTCCTGTTTTATGGCATGTCTCCATGGCATAACTTCCTCCAACTGAATCCTGCCTCCCAAATATTCCACTGTTTCTCAAACTTGCTAAAAGTTTTGGATCAATATTTTAACTTGGGACAAACAAGGACATGTATTCAAATGATAGCCGGAGTCATGTTCAAATTGTCAGTATTATGATTGCCAGCCTGTACC
Source organism: Dicrostonyx torquatus (assembly GCA_028555095.1). Classification (NCBI taxonomy): domain Eukaryota; kingdom Metazoa; phylum Chordata; class Mammalia; order Rodentia; family Cricetidae; genus Dicrostonyx; species Dicrostonyx torquatus. The sequence goes on along the minus strand of JAQHUG010000105.1, from coordinate 6,528,657 downwards.
AAAGTTATCCCATACCTTTCACCACTCCGTTCTCAGCTGGAGAGGCTTTCCTACATACAACATTGATCGTTTTCTCCAAGAAATTGATCTTGGTCTCTGCTTCTCAGCACTGTTAAAATGACAAAGGATCTATGAGCAAAGAAGGGTCTTTCTGTGCCATAACTATATTTATATTCTCTACTAGTTTCTCATGACTCAGCATTTCATTTAAAATGGTTTTCTATTGGTCTCTTTTGTCTGCCATGCTTCTTCTTGCCACAGGGATGCAATATAATCTGATTTCTCCGTCTAGACCTTTCTTCCTTGCCTTTTTAAGTAGTAATTATAGCTTGTGCTTCAGTTCTCAGATGAAGTTATCACTTTCATAGACCGACTTCCCATTTTATGGACATAGTTTTCACTATGTAATTTTTTCACAGCATTTTCAAGGCTGAAATTTCTTTGTGTTGTGAAGTAAATATTTCAGTCTTCTCTACCAAGCTGCTTAAAGCAGAGGCCAATTTGAGTTTTTACCCCCTGGCGTATACACTGTGCTAGGACAAGTAGCTAGCACAGACTCAAGGAACATATGCTGTCTGACTAAAACCGTTTAGGTTTCTGAAGTGATATCATTTGCAATGCTTTTGTAAAGAAATATAATCTTTTAAACAGTTTCTATTCAAAGCAATAATTATTAGTTTTCATCTTTTAATATGGTGTATAAGAATACAGTGAAAATGATAACCTTGGAATATTCTTTATTCAAAGAGATCAAGATTTAGATACTGAATAATTTAGAACAAATTGCTTAATGTTCTGTGTTCATATAGAACACAATCATTTAAAAGCATACTAACGTACTTGCTGAGATATTTTACCTGCTGAGTTTTATAAGAAAATCTGTTTCAACATACAGTGAAAATATGAAATCTACATAAGCATTAAAAATTTCAGTTGGAAAAATATTCCACTATGGGTAAAAAAAAAACCCTGAAAACCTGAATTCATATCTTAGCACCTATAATAACCCTGATATCCTTGTAAATACCTGACATCTCAGATAATTTGGGATAGAAACAGGAGGACCTCTGAGGTGCCTGTATTTCATTCAGACAAACTACATATATAATTATAAAATGCACAAAATAACTTAAACAGTAAAAATCTTCTTAGCTAAAAGAAGAAAAAAGCACAACTGGAAAAATTAAAAAATAAGAGACTGCTGAGTACTTAGCCCTGAATGCTACATCTATATCATAATTCTCAGGGTGCAGGAGTCAACACAGAATAGAAGACTGAAAGATAGCTAGAGATGGTGAATAACTGTGAGGAAACAGTGTTCTGGACACATCAGGCCAGTCATATATATTCTCAGCAGTGGTTGTACACATATTCACAAAATCTGCATGAGATCAAACCAGGCAGCCTGGGGTGAAAGAGAGCTCCACACATAGTTGAGATTTTTTGTAATTGATGGCCACTAGTGGAGTGGAATTAGTTTTCTTCAGGAAAGTGACCCCAGAAGGATACCTATACTCAGAAAATGGCTTTGCACCCATGCACCCATGAATATACTGACAGCACTAATTGAACTGACTGGGTTTTAAAAGTCAGCTATGAGACTGAAAGGAAATTGTTAGGCACATTTATCATGAGTTATTATGGGTCAGTACAATTATAGCCTACAGCAATTGATAATTTAGAGATCAACCCACCAGAGAAATTATTCTTCAATGAAGGAAGCCCTGATCATGAAAACTGTTGCTTTCATCTGTAATTTCATGTGTGCACTAACAACTATGATATCTCCTCATTACCTTGCATTTTCATGTTATGTGCATATGTAATCTCATGATTACATCTCAATATTATGGACTCATATATTTGTGATTGGTCAGGAAGATGACTCCTCTCTACAGTATGTTTTCCACATTATGACTAGAAACTTTGAAGACTGCTCCATACCATTAGCCTTATTGACAAAGTAATTTGGCCAGACATGTGCCCTTCTGAACAGTTTCTTCATTTTTGTAGCTAAAAGTTTTATTTTATTTTTAAAATATAATTATTTTATTTTTTAAATTTATTTTGAACAATTCTGCACCTAAATATTATCTTACCTCCCTTCCACCCCTGTCAATCTCTTAGCATCTAGGCAAGGCCCTTTAATGTGTTCATGCCCTTTTGTTTATTTGTTTGTGACCTACTAAGTTTTACCAGAGAAATCTGCATGACAGTGGATGTGGAACTGCTATTGCAGCTTGGTTAGGGTGACCAGTAGCTACAAAAATGAAGAAACTGACAACCCCATGCCCAACATAAATATATAGCCACTTATTCATGAGAGCTAGCCAAAGACCTGTGAGCTCACCCCCATCCATGACTGGATGCTAACAAGCAGAATGTGTGGATATCTAATGCAGTTTCCATGAGTTCTTGATTGCTTTGGCTATGATATTACCCATTTTATTATTAGACTGCTTACAACATTTTCACAGTTAGATACTTGTCTCTTACATGTGCCCTTCTGAACAGATCATAAATGAAACTTTCATTGATTTACTTATGATATTGCAGTTGCCTGGCCTTGTTGAAGCTAAGCCTTTCAGAGCATTTATGGTAAACTAGGGGAGTATTGCATGTGTCTGTCTTTTTATATTATAGTCCTTCAAGATGTCATTAGCACCTATGTGGCCCCAGGCTTCCTTCATAACCACCCCTGCTCTGACTCATGATGTGGGAGTGGTCTCCTGTATTTTGCATTACTCTCATTGGTTGAATAAAGACTCTGTCTGGCTTGTAAGATAGGTCAGCCCTTAGGTGGGTGGAGTAGACATAACAGAAGTTCTGGGAGGAGAGAAGGAAGTGGGCCAGTCACCATGAGGCTGCCGTCGCAGATGGATGCAGGTTAGACCTTTCCGGTAAGTCACCACGTGGTGACTTACAGACTTTTATAATGGGTTAGTTTATGAGGTGAGGGCTATCCAAGAAGAGGCTGGTGATGATGGGCCAGGCAGAGTTTAAATGAATACAGTTCTCATGTGGTTATTTCGGGCATAAGCAAGCAACCAGCAGCTGAGTGGGCCGGCGGCTGGGGCCTGGAAGCTGGGTGCCAGGAACATACAACCCGCACCTCTCCCCTCATTAACAACAGACTCATTTGTATATTTTCTTTATGAAAAATACTGCAAGGCAAGAACTTGGTCAGCTTAATTGCTGATTGACATCAGCTGCAGGTTGTATAAGTTTGGCTTCTTTCTTAAAGGGACAGCTACAAAGCCTTCAAAGAGAAGAAAATATACAAATGAGAGATCTAAGGGAGAGGCAAAAATGTGTGTATTTTTACATTTTTTAAGTGTGATTAATAATATCTGGACATGTTTAGTCAGTTAAGTGCCTTTCTTATTACTTGAAGCTCAGGACCTAAACAAAAACAGTTAGTCTACTGAATCTAAACTCTTGCATTAAAAACTGGTAAAGAGTGTCAATTGTTATTTTGAGTCTTTGGGTAGATGGATACACTTGTAAGATTGTCTCTGAGAAAATTATATTTCTAGAACTATACAATAATTGTCTCAAAAAGAGTAACATCCTTAGAATATGACAAGTTCAAAGTTAAAAATGATTATTGGAGAGAAAAAAATCATTACTAGGAATGTGACAATAATTAGAAGCAATACAATCTTTTGATGTATTGGTCCTTAGTTATTATATATGCTTTTTCTCTATAATTATTAACATCATTGGCCCCATATAACCATCTTCTCATTTTCATAGAGTATTTCAGTTTTCTTATGATAATAGCTAGCATGCTATGTCTTATTTCTATCATTTACATTTATCCTATTCTTGTCTTTATTTTTAAATAGGCTTTATTACAGACAAAACAGATGGTCCTTATTTCATCAAACTGACCACTTTGTGATAAAAATATTATTTAAACAATGTATATTTAATGCAATTAATAATACTAGATTGAAATCCAACATCTTCTAGCTCTTTTCTACTTTAATACACTTATTTTGTCTGTTTCCTTTTCCTTCTTTTTTGAGTATTTTCAATGTCCCCTTTTACCTTCTATTTTAATTATCACCCTTTAGCTATACATCTTTTTAGATATTTTATGGTTGCTCAGAAGTTTATAATATACAAATACAACTTGTTAAAGCCAATCTTCAAAGAGTTTCTCCAACTGACATAAAATATAACATTCTTACAACAGTTTAATATCTTACTTCTTAATTGTTTGATTGTCAAAATTTTTATGCATTACAAAGATAGGTAATTTTAATTTGTGAAGATAAAAACAGTTTTTCCTAATTTTTATTTTTGCAAATGTTGCAGTCAACTGTGGGTTAATGCTCTTGTATCTTGTAAAGATTTGTCACTTGTATTGGTTTAATAAAATGCTGATTGGCCAGTGGCCAGGTAGGAAGTATAGGCAGGGCCACCAGACTAGGAGAATTCTGGGAAGAGGAAAGGCTCATTCTGCAGTCATAGCCAGACACTGAGGATACAAGATGAGAATGCCTCACTGAGTAAAGTGACAACTCACGTAGCTAAACACAGATAAGAATTATAGATTAATTTGAGTTGTAAGAGCTAGTTAAAAACAAGCCTGAGCTAATAAGCCAGCTAGTTTATAATTAATATAAGCCTCTGTGTGTTCTATTGGGACTGGAAAGCTGAAGGACTGGGAAGAACAGAAACTTGTATCTATAGCATTCATTATGTATTGCATGGATAAAAATTTTGAAGAGTAAACTACTGTTTGCTTGCCAAATTTTCTCTGATACATCCTTTAATTAATTCATTTATTATTAATTGCTTTGCTTAATTTTTATTTGTCTATGAAAGTCTTCAGCCAATTCTGATAGTTCAGCTCTTCAATCACAACTATGACTATACAAAGGCTAAGTTAGAAGGATTATAAAGTCAAGGATATCTTAGGTTACAGAGTGAGTTCAAGGATAGCCTGGGTAGCCAAAATGAGATTTCTCAAAATCAAAACTAACAAACCAAACAAATAAATAAATAAGCAAATGAATAAAAGGCAAACAAAGAAACCAGAAGAGCTGGTGAGTCATCTCAGCCATAGTATTCAAAGACCATGAGTTAACTTTTCAGCATTGAAAAGAGGGGCCTTTTTCAAGTCAAATTTACTTTTATGTAAATGGATGTGCATACATGTGATTCTGCAGATGGTTAATCATGCAGTGCAGCTTCATCTCCACCCTCCATGGATTTTCTTATGCCCCATCATCCTAGAAATCTTGCCTCTTGTTTTTTTTTTCTGATTGTACTCACAGTATGATTGACCTAGCACAAAGAAATTCAGATTTATATGTTCAAGCACTCAACTTTCCTTTCCTTTTCCCTCCACCGTGTCCTAATAGCTAGTTAGATCACAAGCACTATTTTAAATAGTATTTAAACAAATATATTGCTAGAAATGTTGTTCCCTGAGATTGAACAGAAGCCCTGGTCATTCCTAACACACAAAGCCCCAAATTAAAAGCTGATAGTGTAGTCAGAATTGGCTGTACATAGAGAATATATTGGATTAGTGCAGACCTGAATCCTCTTGAAGATGTCACTTCAGAAAGAAACATGGTTTGTAAAAATTGACTGGATTATTCTTTAACTTGGAGATAGATTTTTTTGAGAGACAACTGTAATTTAAATAGTCTTCTTTAGTCATTTTCAAAAGTTAGAATTTTTTCAATATGCATGATGTTTAGAAAGTCTTCCAAGGCCTCACAGGTACTTAAAAGTTCTCCCTAAATATTTCCCGTCATGAGGTCATAGCAAACAATCATAGTGTCACCAAATCTATGCATTTCAAAGAACAGTTACCATGAGAAAAACAGTCTCAAATATACAGACAAGGAACACTAACCAGACTCAGGAGGATGTATTAATATATTTACTCACATGTATTTGTATACAATAATTAATAAAAGAGGCTAAAATAATAAAGATAAAGCTTGCAATCAATGAAATTTTTTTAAAGAAAAGTGTTTTAAAGAATAATAAACCTAAGCAAACGTGAAAAATTAGCTTAAATACTGAAGTGAAACTCATTTTTGGAGCAAATATGCATGTACATACTCACATACACACATGTGGACACATATATATGCACTTTGGAAGTCTGTTATCAAATTAATGTAATATAGATTTTTATATTTTCATTAGCATTTGTGGTACAAGCACATGAATTAATACATGTTTTTTGCCATTAAATTAAATAATTTACATTTAGAACTTAGCAGAAGTCAAGAATATATATGAAACTCATACTCAGATACTGTAGAAGTATAAGTCACAACACAGGAGCATTTTTTTTTCTTATATGAGACTAAGTTTCTTTTTTTCATAAGATGTGCATGCAGCCTTCATCAAAACTTTTCATAAGGAAAATACAATCATGTGAAATATGACCTCATGTTGAGAATGGCCTCTGTCTATAGGTAGTTTTTTGCCATGCCTCTCACCTATGCATCTGGCTGTGTGGTTCTGGTGCTGCCTTAGAGGGACTGGAAAATACAGATGACCTTCACTGCTTCTGAGTCCCATGCATTTAAATTCTGTAACTAAGGAGGAAGAGGCAGGCATATCTCTGTGAGTTTGAGACTAGCCTGGTCTACAGCAAGTTCTAGGACAGCCAAGACTACACAGAGAAACTCTGTCTCCAAAAACAAACCAAAAATTAGGAAAGGATAGAAATGTAAGTTTAGTATTAAAAGGAAAGAATACCAAATTCCTAATAAAATTTTGACTTTATTTATAGTGACAATTATTCAACAATTTGGGACAGCTTATGTTGAAGGCATGTTATAAATCATTTACTGCTTTCTACCCTGAGGTATTGGAGTTTTTAAGTATCAGGTACAAAAAAAATTACTCTTCCTAGTATCTGTACTATTATTCAGGTCTGGGCAGCTGGGAAACAAAGTGCATTCTCCAGATACATCCATTGAAATTTATGAATGACTTCCTTTCTTTAAATCTATCATAGAACTTAATTTCTGTCACACGCTGATAACATTTAGAGGTTTACATGTTCATAAATGAAGTGATTATTGAAAAAACAGGCAATAGGATTCACAAAATATTATTTTGGATTCAAGATAGTTTAAAAAATTGTGTGTCTTTAATGCAAATTAACCACAACATGTTTACACAGACTTTACTGAGTATGTGTATAGTAAAGGCTCATCAATCCAAGCCACCAACAAACACACTTTAATCCTAGTGTGATCTCCACATCATACAAACAGAGGACGACAAGAGCAATGCAGTTTCCTTATTCATAGTCATCTATGGATTTCTTAGTAAAATATCTGTATTTACTTTAAAATAACTTGGTCTCCACATATAGATAAAGATATGCCTCACATAGAAGTTCCCCATCAGCTCTTATCTCCCTAAAAGCTTTCAAAAGAATCAACTGTGAAGAAAAGTTGTGCGCAATCATCTTTTCACATTGTTTCAGGAGAGTGGTACCTACACAAGAACTGCCACAGATAAGCATATTTCCAGGATATGAATACACAAACCCTCCCGGTGACTGTGAGGGAAGTTTTAATTCCCACCACATAATGGTCCATTTGCCTGGAGTGTCTCAGAATGGTTCAATAATCACCAGCCATGTGTGTAGTTTGTTGAATTATTTAAGCTTATTTCCAGGGGGAGAAAAAGACAGGGAGGAAAGCAACTGATTCAATGCAAATGAAAAGCTTTCGAAGCTCCCTATGGTGAAGATGTGATTACAGTCAGACAGTTAATAACCTAGACTTAGAAAAATCTGAAGGTTTTAAAACTGTCTGGCCAGTCAGTAAATGAGGTTTTTCCACACTATCGACCAACTGCCATGCGCTGTAATGGCTTCAGATCTGTTTGGAGTTCGAGTGGACCCACAAATGAAGCAGGAATACCACCCTCTGTACGCTCGATGATTAAGAAAGTAGTTTGTAAACCTCAGTGGTTTTCTTTGGATTTGGGATTGAATCTTCAGCACATACTGTTTATAGAGCCAGGCAGTGAGCACTATTTTCTGAGAATGAGCAGAGAGAATCTGTTGTTGATTTTTAAAGCATGACTCTATTGGTTTAGAGTTCTTAAAGTGACCAGTGAGAGCTACCTCTGGACGCTCTGTGAATGCATTATAACAGAGAGAATCTAATGAGAGGAGAAATTCTAAGCAATATTATTATTATTATTATTTGATGGTTAGGGTTAGATCAATCTAACGTAGGATTAGATCAATCTAATTTAATCTAATTTAGGGTTGCAACCAGAATTTGAAAATTAAGAGTTAATTTTAACATATACTAAAAATATTCAAAAAATAATAAAATTTAAAGATAAGGTTGCTTTTAGTAACTATCCCAAATACATTTAATCCATTAGTAAAACATTTTTATTTTTTTTATAAATGTTCATCTAAAATCTGTGGACTATACAATTTTTGTTTAAAATCTTTGCTCTAATTTATTCAATAAATTGGTAGGTATTATTTGGTTGATTTTGTTAAAACTGTATAATTTATATAGTGGTCAAGAAAAACTTGGTATGAAAACTGAAAATGATATCAAATCGTTTTCTGTCATGAATAAAAGTCACTATACAGTATGATATAATTTCTGGGCATGAAATTTTCTTTTTAAGGCTTAAAATCTGTTTAAGTATTGTTTTAGTTTCCTGAAATGACGTTCTTCTGTATATTTCACATTTGCTATAAAGAAGTAGGAAGAAACTCATTTTAGATATATTAGTTTAAAGGTGTTTTGATGCCTTTCTGTAGCATTTTCTTATTGCAATTACAATAGATATTAAAACTACCCAGGTCTCTGTCTCAAGACCAATGGCAGTGTGCCAGAATGCAACTTCAGTAGTGTGTGTGTGTGTGTGTGTGTGAGAGAGAGAGAGAGAGAGAGTGTCTTTGCATACATATGTGTTTTCATTTATTTGAAGAAAAATACCCTAAAAAACTATGGGAGCAAATAGAAGTTCTTTTTCTCATAATTTGAGAGAATTTTTTTTTTTTTGCTCTTAGGCCTGAGCTCAGTTTTCTTCTACATCAGTGAGTCTGTACAATTTACCCAGTCATTGAAAAAAACTCCACTATTCACTTCACTTTTTAGCTTGTTAAAATTTATCAATCATGCAAAAACTTCTGAAAGTAGAAAAGTAATAGATCACATAGATAGTAGAGTAGGTTTAAGTATTTGTTTTATGACCCCAGCCAGAATAAGTGATAGTGAGATAATGAATGAAAAGGTCCAGCCCTTCAAAATGTTTTGCGATAGCTCAATTATTGATAAAGTTGACACCTTGAATAAACTTGCATTCACTGCTTTATGCTGCACTATAGCATGAAATCTCCTAGTTCCTCTGCATGAATAAAGATTTAGTATCATACAATACATAGCATAAAGACAGCTACTTTTATTGCATATTTCCTTTATTTGATTTGTTTCCCAATAGTAAAAACATCTTTTGAAAAGCAGAAAAAGAGATATGGAGAAAGATTTCATCACCTGGATCTATGGGGGAGAAGGTAATTTTGTTTACATTCAATGCATTAGAATTAAAATTTCATTTTTTTACTGTCATTGATAATAAATAACCTGATTTGGGGAAGTTATTAATTATAATACAGCTATAATAAGGAGAATTTTATCCTTTGCATTGAAAGATACAATTGAAAACATTAAGTTGATTTTTGTGCTGTTTAACATATTCTAACTCCCTATTAACATTTCTTTCTATCCATAAATTTGATATCAAAGTTCAGTAGCCAAAGTGACATATAAATTAAAATAGTTAACTTGAGTAGTTAGTGCTTCTGTTTGAAACTACCATAAAAATAGCTTCCTCTCTCCATGTTTAGTGGTATTGGTTATATGTGTATGTGTGTAACATAAACATCTATTAACAAGCATATTTTAAGAATTGATAATTCACCAAAATATCGTAGCTAATACTACAGTAATAAAATATTTTATAGATAACTAGTAATAATATTCACCCTGGTAACTTGAAACTAAAGATTTGTTCTAAATAAATCAGAAGTCCACATGAAGACTCACTAGGTGAAAATGTACTTTTCTTTATAACGTCGAAGATCAACATTAATAGATACTAAATTCGGGGATTATAGCTTTGGAACAATTCAGAAAAAATGTTAAGTCAATTTAACACAATTTAGGTATTTGTAGGATAGATTGATGGATGATTGAATAGACAGACAGATAGATAGATAGATGATAGTCAGACTGGCAAATAAACATATAAGATTATTCCTTGGGGGAAAAAGCATGACATATAATAAAATCAGTGTAGCACTTACATATTAACCATTTATAAAGAAATGGAAAATAGGCTAGCTTTTAAGGAATTATAATTTTTAAAGTTTCATGTTTGGGAATGTAGGAATCTAAGTATATGAATGAAAGGTATTTATAATTAATAAAACACAGACATTTGAACCAATAATATGAACTACATAGCAAATTGTGTTTTTTGTCTTTCTATGAGTTTGGGAGCAAATATAACATTGCCCCAATGTTATGATGTACTTACTTATGGTTAACTAAATAAGTTAAATAATGCTGGTTAAATAATTCACACTGGATACGGTAAGTCTGACAAGCACAGCAAATTAGATCACATATGAGTAGTATAAAAATATGTACAGAGCAAGAAACTGTATCGACATAATTTTAACAAACTCTATTGATCAAATAAAATTATACTGTCTTTTTTTTGTTTTTTTTTTATTTTTATTGTTAAAAGAAAAATTTACATTTACTCCCCTTGTTCCAGGCCCTCCCACTCCCCCACTACCCCACTGCCCTCCCCCTGCTTCCTTAAGATGGTGCAGGATACCCTGTCCTATGGGAAGCCCAAGGCCCTCCCCCCTCCATCTATATTTATTACATAGACTAATGCATTGAATTCAATATCTTTCCGTTAATTGTCTATCTTTTAATTCTGTATAATTAAATTCAGTCTTTATTGGTCATTTATTTATTTGCTTTTGTTTCTCCCACAAAATAAATCGATGGAAAATGCTTTAGTTAATTGCAACATACGGCAAGGTTTGATAATAAAGGGCAAGTTTACATTACTCCTCTATTGTGGCTTTTAAGGTTCCGGGTCTTGGGTAGAACAAAATGTTTTTCAAGAATAGAGATTGCTGACAAATACATAGTCCAGCATATTCAAAGAATGCACATGATTAAAAACTAGAAACAAAAGCATCTTGAATGTCTTCATCCAGCCATTTATTGGTTTAAAGGTGGAATTGTAGGGAAAGTAGAGCATTTTACTGCATTTCTAAAGCCCAGAGACATGATGAGCTCAATAGAGAATAATGAAAATTGGGCATAACCCTAAACCATCAAAGAAGTAAGCCTGAGGAATGCTACTGCATGATTTTGTGTAGCATCCCATTTTTAAAAGAATGAAGAACAATTCGGTATTTGAGGAAATGAAGCTGACATGCCTTGGGCATTAAAATGAATCATTAGTCTTTTTCGTTTGGGAAAGTCCCTATCAATAACAGGTGTGGCTTATGCACAACACATTAAAGGGCCAAGATTTTCATTAATAAAGAAAGGAAGAATCTAGAACTGTAAATCAACAGGGCCTCCTGGGGAGTTATATATTAGGCAGTAATTAAATAATAGTTCGTGTTGCTTTCTTTCACTGGGAATTACATCCTTTCCTCCTCTTCTGTGCTAAAGCAGAGACATCCATTACGGTGAGTAGCTACACTTGTCAGATCCAATCAGCCCCACGGAGCTGAAGAACAACTGAAGTGTACTCTATGAAAGCAGGGCTTCTTCTCCCCCCAAAGCCCGCTGTCCTTTCACGTGCATGCAACAGTCAAAAGGGATCACGTCACCTAATGAAGAAAAACAGAAGCATATGGTAGTAAGAGGCCCCAGCAGGAGACGGCTGAAATGCCAAAGCTTGCACATAAACAAAATATACACAAACATGAGTGTTCATGGACTCTGTCGGCCACAGCTCCAGGAAATAATAAGCGTACACAGGAGGACAGAGTGTACTGTGACCGCGGTTACCTAGCACTCCATATTTTTAGCTTAATGTTTTATTACGCTATAAAACGGTGCACCAGGGCAGGCTAGTCCCAGGTAGTTAATTATGCATAAGCAGTAACAAAGTTCGACCATGCTGTATAATTTTTGAGCTACGTATTCTTCTTAGTGTGCTTTGCTCATCCCTTCTGCAGACTTCTACCTGACAGTTGACTTGCAAACTGTAAGTGACTTTGATGCTGCCTGCCTTTTCTCCATCCCGCTGCTGTGCAAGGTTGAACGCTGGATGAAATTCATCAATTCACTCTGCTGTGCAACTCCACTGCGGCGTAAGCACACACGTTTTCAGAGTGGTCATAATAAACATTTTAGATGTATTGGCACATTCACCACAATTGTTTCTTTTAAATTTCTTCTGTGCCAAGTTAATGGTCTTAATCAAAGTCCCGTCTTTCCGAAACGGTTCTGAAGCAGAGATATGGCTATACCGGTCATTTGTCAGGGATACCCATCATCCCCACTTTGAACCTCTTTGGTTTAGTTTGGGGACAACTCTAACATCACCACTCTATCTAAGCAGACAAACTCGATCCTTCAAAACTGTCTCTTTGTTGTGAATGTTTTATTACTCTGTGATTATATTGGGGAGTTTGTAAAGTCAGGACTCACAGAAGGATCCCAAGTAATTTCAAAACACAGCCACAGGCTATGTATGTATGCTCTGATGCTGACAGCAGATTTTATTTTGTGAAATCCTAATCTGACCTAGACTTTTCTGTCAGTGGTTGTAAAAGTGGTTTTAAAAGGCATAATAATAAATAAAAAATTAAATCAAAGATGTTTATGTTTTAGTTTTAAGTTCATTTAGTGTAAATAATCACCTTCCTAATATACCTATAAATAATCATCTTCCTAATATAACTAAATATTTCGTTACCTTTAATTATGTGTCAATGGCCCTACTTTAACAAATAAAACATAATTGTTAATTTGTTTTTCTTGGAAATAATATGAAAACAGGTATGATAGTTTTAATTCTTAAAAATAAATCTTTTATTGAAAGGCATCTTGGAATTATGCTGCTGTCTAGGATGTAACGTCTGTCTGATAAAGGGCATGGGTTATGAGAGGAAACCAGGGAAGATTTGGTTTCTGGCATTGATCTGTTTGCTTTCTTGTTTTAATAAAAATAAATAATTGACAGCAACTGTGATTAATTTGCAGCCTTTGCTAATTATCCTTTAACACGACTCTAATATTTAAGGGTCTGTGCTAACCGTTGCTTTGAGGCAAACAACTAGCTGTAAGTTTTATAGCAGCACGAGAGGAAAAACCTCTGCAGATCATATTTCTGAGACTTACTATATTTCTTTCTGGCCATGTCATCCTCAAATACCCACCTTCAGTAACCAAGGAAACCCCAAAACACTCAATTTGTCATTTCAACTCTAATAAACAAAGACTTAATTTACGACAGATGGATAAAACGCCTGTAGAGCTTCACTGGGTGGCTGTTGCCTGGGTCTGGACAAAGGCTTTGGGAGAGTTTCAAGGTCTCCATAAACACCTCCACTACTTATCATGCTTATCTTCTCTGTGGACAAATATAAAGACTCTCGTTGAGATATTGCTAGTAACCCTTTTCTCCCTTCACATGGTTAAGACTACACTTCTTAGCCTTGTTGATCTCAAAGGCCCTTTTAGCTAGTTCAGCAGCAGCAGTGGGGACCCAGGCTGCAAATAAACTTAGAAGCTACTTGACATGCCTTTGATTCCAGGGGAGTTGGATTTAAATTTTAGAAAAAAAGGTTGATCTATATTCTCTTGGCCAGAGATTTGTGGGGAGATCTATATTGCAAAATTACTGGAATAATTTAAAAACTAAATAAAAAATACAGGTACTTGAATGATGAATGTGGCCATCTGAATTCTGATTTGATAAGGGCTTACTGGCCAAGTAGAAAGCAGGAGAGAATGAGGGTTCTTGGTGCTTGCTTAGCACCAAGTCCAGTCAGACCTCCAACAGTCTCTATGAGTGATACAATGATGCAGAAATCTTACAATGTCCTCATAAAGCTTGTTAGGTTCACAAACGTAATCAATCCCTTTTATCATTGAATAGTTGAGTACTGTATAGACTTTTTTTTTTAAAAAAAATCACTCAACATATTATGAGAACTGTGTCAGAAATATGCTCATACACTATTTAAAGAAATTAAGAGACTTAAGAAACTGACAAATCTTTTTTCTTAAAAATGCTTGCTTACAGCACTAGGACTTTTGAATTAAAACTGAATGACTAAATACAATTTCCTAAACAGACACATTTTTAGTTGTAAATTATAATTAAAATTATTTGAGGAAATACATGTAGGTATTATAAAATATCTTAATATTTGAAAGCATGTTGACAACAAAGGATTATTTCTTTAGAGGTGAAAAACTTAAATATAAACTTACATATTTAGCATCCTCTAAAGCACTATGAATGCCAGTTGGATCCACCTTTTTTATGATATTAATAGGATTGTACTGTATCCACTGGAATTTAAAAACACCAGATCCCTTCATATCTTATTTGAGCCCATGACAATGAAAAGACTACTAATATTCCTCTAGCTGAAAGCAGCAGAATCCAGCAGAATGCATTTTACGAATTTTACAAAATTAAGACCTTTTTTACTGGCCAAGAAGTAACTTTTCATATTCTTCTGTAGGTAGAAATTCTTTAAAATAAAAAAAAATGCTAGTTTGCCTTGCAGGGCAGATGTGTGACTTACAACATACAAATACAGTCAAATCCATGAATGAAACCCTGTTCAGAAGGCTGAATGCAACCCTCGGTCATTTTTGGTTTTTGCCTGTTTTGATTTAGTCTCAGCTGTAATTCTAATGTGTAATAAAGAAGCCAAGATATGTGAATAGAAACAGAAGACAGTTTCTGGCAGACCAGCAAAAATGAGTAAATTAGGAAGTGATGGGTGCATTGACATTGGTAGATTGTTCAAGGTCTTAAATAACAGTGATTTGACTTTGACTATATCTAGAACTTAAATTGAATTATTTTTACACTAAAAAACAAAAATAAGATACTCAAGGCCACCTCATTTTGTTGTTATTTCTTAGATTTCTGGGGGTTCACCACATTTGCCCTTCCATGTCTTGTTTATTGGCATCTAAGAGTTCTGTTGCTACATAATACATTATGTTATTATTGAAAGTTTATGACACTTCTTTAGTAGCTTAAGGATGACAACATAAATGTAATTAAGCCTGTGGATCCGATGTCAATAAGTAAATTGAATCAGCATAGCAATTTATCTCCCTTCAGAAAATGTCTGAATGTGGATACAGAATAAAAAAAAATACATTTGGCTGGTGGTGCTACTAACAAATATTTCTACACTAAGGTATCAAAGTGGGCAGTAGTAGATGCATCTAAGTACAAAAACCATAACACCGTGCGGTATTCGGAAGGATATGTGACATGATATTTTACTTTATATTTTAGCAGTAGTGTCAAAACATTCGGGGCTTCATTTATTTTTAAACCTAGGTGTTTTAGCAGTGACATATTTCCAAAGCTCTAAATATCAGCTCCCCTAAGATTTGCTTTTTATATTTCTTCTAACAGCATATATTATGTGGCTAATTGACAGATATTTCAATTAAGCAACTCCGAGTTAAATATTGTTTGGATGGAGGAGCTGTAAGGATTGACAGTTTGGCACTGCGTTTCGAAGGGCTTGGCATGCCGCTTTCAAAACAAACAAAACCACCCACCGCATCAGTGGTAACAATACTATCCAAAGGACCAACTACAATTAATTCTCTGTATGGATTTTGGTTTCATGCTGGTACGTTTTCCTTTGACAGGCAAATGGCTGAAGACGTATAATAGAAGAAGATAGATTTTTTTACATCCAGCCCAAGAGGATTTTGACTATTCCATGGAGCAGGCTCAGGTCAGCTAAGTCCTCCCCTTCAAAGCATCATGGGTGTCTCTGAGCATCATTGCAAGCTAGTCCTGGCAGTAAGCCAGGCTTCAAAAGCCTTTCACCACAGTCACTGACTCACTAATGGGCAGCTGCAGGCTTTCTGATTCTCCCTTCGTTTCATGTGTTCATTTGACATAAATTTAATTAAACCAAATCTGGTGTTAAAGCAAGATGAGATAAAAGTGATATGTTTCAATTTAAAGAACTGTGAAAGATACAGGAAATGGAACTATGCTTTTTTAAAAAAAAAAACTTGTTTCTGTAATATATTGTCAGTTTTTATAAGCTCAGTACTTAAAATTGGGAAATAAAACGAGTTTTTTTTTTCAAAAAAAAGGTAAAGGTATACGTTATTAAGAATAGCGTGCATCCCAGGTTTGATGAAGGTCTTGGCCCATATTCTCTGTAGTCACACTCTTCATTGAATTCTTATTTTTCTTTCATTCTCACCCTTCAGGTGGTTATTCACAGGGTATAACCAAGCCTGTCCCTGCATTGGCTATATAGATGTAGTTTCTACACAGCTTTGCATTGGAGAATATCAGGGAGAAAATGAAAAGACTGTATGTTAAATATATAAAAATCACCATCTTTCAAAGATCTCTTGGTTTTCACTTAAGGCTAAAGAGGCGATTATAGGAGGCAAAAAAGGCTATGTATCTTTAAAAAGGAAAGCTCCATTTTAATGTTGAGGATGGTGCTTTAGAAAGCATCAGGGGTTTCTAGTTTTAAAAATGTCTGGCCACTGATGGACTGCATACAGACTACAGGAACTAAGTCTTGCCATCTTCTGGGGAATGCATTCACCATTGTGTTGCTATTTAAAAGTTACTGCCTCCAGAAACACACTCCACCCCTGGATAAAATGATTCGTCTGAGCAGCTGAGCATCACCAGATCAAGGGCTGCACAGTGTTTTGTGTGAGCATCTGAAAGGGTGAACACAGTGGGCAAGGTGTTCCTTAGAAGGAGATTACCAGGGATTCAAAGCAGTGACTTTTGCACCCAGTCGGGCTAAATTCTTCCACTGCAAATGGTACCTGGACACCTCTTCACTGCTCCCTTCTGATATGACTTCCTGTAGGCTATTTTGGGTCTCAGATTCTCACAGGTGAGAGTCATCAACTCCTTTCACAAACCCATTTAAGAAGTTAAAATCCTAAGGCTCGAGAAAAATAAGTAACTTTGGACAGGTCACATCATTCATTATTAGTACAGCTACAACAAAATCCACATCTCTACTTCCCAGCGCATGACTTATTAATTACTGCTGTTTTTAGTACTTAGATTGAGTGTTCCAGTTAAAGGAGAGCCATCTATCTAGTTTTGTATCTAGGTTTGTGAAGTCACTTGCCTAAGAGAAAATATTCCCAGTGCCTTAGATAAATTGTTTGAAATGTGTCGATTTTATTTAGGAATATATGTGTACATACATACATGTATATGCACGCAAAAATAATTAATTAAAAAGAGACACCAGGAATTTGGCCAAGAATAGAAGAGGCATATGACATAGTTTAGAAGGAGGAATGGGAAAAGGCAAGTGATGTAATTATATTATAATCTTAGGTAAAAAAATTAAAAAAAAGAAAAATAAAATAAATACCTCTGAGGTATTTTTTTAAATAGTGTAATCAAAGTTGTTAAGAACTATATGAGGGTGTCCTTTGATGATTGCTAATTGTTGGTCAGCTCTTTCAGTGAGAAGTCCTAATGGGACCACTTTTACACTACATGGTTGAACAAAGACATCATACATCAAAACCATTCAGTTTTCTAATTTAACCGATGAATATTTCACTAGCCTACAAAGGGAGGGATGGTGTTAAATACATTGTTCTCTTTTTTTAAAAAAAAGTAACTAAAAAATTACAAAAAATGGAAAACATTCAGATTTTCTTTCAGGCATGATCCTAAATTTATGTCGGGTTACTGTCTGTTTCTGTCTTTATGTCCTTTCCCCCTCTGCTGCCTTGCCATCTACTCCTTCTCTTTCTCCACCTCTTCCTTCAGTCCTTATCGTCCCTCTTCTCCCTATTCCCCCATTCCTCCCTCTCTTCCACTCTTCCTCCACCTCTTTTTCACCCTCTTCTTTTCTCCTTAATCAACCATGTCCCTTTATCTGCACACTTCTAGTACAGATTCAATTGTGAATGTTGAGTGTGAACTTTCCAAGGTCCACATTGATGCCAATATTTTTATGGTTTTATCATGTTTGTTTATTCTACTGAGTTCATCTACAGAGCAATAATCATCAAAAACTGTACTCTGTGGCTTCCTGTATAAAAATAGAAAACTGATTATTGAACCCCCAAGCCTTTAGCAAATATTCTTTATATCCAGATGTTACCTATATCTTATAGAATATATTATATATTTGAAAAACTGAACAATTAACAGTACTAATAATATTTCAAGTCTTGTAGTGTTGAAAGTTTAGAATTCTTGAAATATTTTTATTTAATAAGGACTGACATAGAACTCAAATGAATATATTCTAAAAAGCATTAGGTGCTTTAATAATGTTAGATAATAAAATTGATTTAACAGGCTATAATTTAAAATGTTTAAAATGTTAAAATAATTTCAAAATCGCAACTATGTAATAATTTTCATGAAGTTAAATATCCATGTAATAATACAATAAAATAGCTCTAAATTTTGCTTTTTAACCCCAAATAGTAGAAAATATATGGAACTTTTATTTTATATATTGTATTTTAAATAAAAGCAGTATCTGTACAATACATATAATATATTGCAATATTTTTACATTCTTAAATAACCTAATCTATTTCTAAATTAATTTTGTCCAAAATAAGTTAGATATTTTTAAAAGTATTGATTATTTAAAGATGTAATGTTTATACCTTTCATATAGAGTAATAGTCATAAAGAATTTATATTTCTAGCCAAACAAAAAAATACAAATACAATTTAGACTTTCAGAGGGTCAACCATCTGTGTCTTTACCGTGAGACAGAATCTCTGGAGAGAGCAAACTGCTTGGGGTGAGGAAGTCCCAAGTGTGACTCCAGGAATCCTGTTTCAAGATTCTTAACAAGAATGAGACTTCAAGCAAGCTGCTGTGTAGGAATTCTTTATGAATTTGTCTGTGAAAAATATTGCGTCTGCACTTTCTAATAGTATGAAGGAGACAACTACTTAAAATGGAAATGAGTCCAGAGAAGGAAATAAGAATATAGACTGGTATTTTTATAAATCTGATTTTTAAAAGTTCCCTGTGATATTTAATTCTGTATGTGCTCAAACTTATCTGTGGTAGTTGGCATTTAGTTTAATTTCTTAGCAACACTTATTGGGAACTGGATCTTGAAAATAACTGGTTTGGTTTTTTTTCTTGGCATAATCTATGCCTCTCCTGGTAGGAATGTCAATGGATTCGTACTTGGCTTAGTCAACTTAGGAAACTTTCTCACTACAAATGGTAGAGAAAAAAATGATTAGTAAAGAAATAGGTTGGTTGGGATGGGGCAAAAGAGAATAATCAAGGATTAATATGATCAACGTACACCAAAAAAACACTCTAATAAAAACAATTACTTTATAGAAAATAAACTTTCCTGTGAAATGTGAAGAGGGGAAATCAGGAGAGCTTCAACCCCAGCCAAAGAAAACTAAGAACTCTGAGACTGGGATAGTCTTCCTCAGCAAGAACACACCAATTGGTTATCCAGTACCAAGTGGAAAACACACATACAGTTAACATTATAAAGACTGAATTGGTCGTATTTATGTATTTATGAATATGTATGTTTGTGTTTGTGTGTGGGTGTGGGTGGGTGGGTGCGTGTGCATGAGTGAGTAAAGCAACAATTAATTAAAAAGAGGCCAGGAATTTGAAAGAGTGCAATCAGGGTCATGGAAGGGTTTTAAGGGAAGGCAAAGAAGGAGAAAATATTATATTATGACCTCAAAAATCAAAAGAACTTCTAATATAAACCATTAATAAACAAAATGCAAAGAAGCAAAGAGAAATGTTTGCATATTTGGGTGTATTTATTATTTATAACTACGGCTTTGTTGTGGTTGTACCCAAGACCATTTATATGCTTGGAATAATCCTCCACAGTACTATATACCAAGTGCCAAATGAAAAGAAAATAGGCTGATATGTACAAGTCATGAGAATTTTAAGCTTTTCTGTAATCCTAGATACCATATCCTATGAGATCCCTAAATATCATTTGCAATTATATAAATACAATTAACCCTTCAAACAAATGCCTCTCTTCTATATCTTGTTGTCCTGTTCTCTCCCTACCTCCTTTTCATTTAACCTTTAAAATTAGTTTAATGAATGTAATTGATATATCCAATCACAATTGTACAATAATTATGTGCATCTTGCTGCATTTCTAAGAGTAAAAGTCTTGCTTTTTAAAGATTGACTAACGAGCAGTCCATCTGTATTTCTTCTTTACTAGTTATCAAATTACCTTTGGCAGAGAGTACTGCTGTTTTAAATGTCTTATTTAAAGTAAAAGGCAAAACTCTTGATTTAACTATGAAAAAGTACTAGGTCCTAAAGGCTATAAAGAAGCTAGCTAGACATTTTGTTTAAGGACCAGGAAGGGATGTTGCAGGTTTGTGGACCATAAATTATCCAATGCAGTCTCTTCATCCTGTATTTCTGTTTTCACTGGTGTCATTGATGCAATTTTGATATTTTGTTTATTGTTCCTCTGGATTAGTTTTGTTTTCTAAATTATTGCATTTAATATTTATGACATAATTACCAATTATTATTGTTTATTTCGTCTTTATTTGTGAATGGTTCCCTCCTCAGATTCTGTTGACAAGATGACCTTCTCAAAGGATTTACCTTTGGCCTTGGCTCTGCTCATAAAAATCTAATAACGAATCAAGGTGAATGTTTTCCAATAAAATTTTGTTGATAATGAAACTTGAATTCCATACAATTCTCAAATGGCATAAGTAATATTTTTTATCTTAAAACATTTTAAATTAGAAAATACTATTGTCAGTATTTGTTTGAATTTGCTTTATAAGGCATTTGTTAGTGAATTCCTCCAATAGAAAGCAGGTAAATTTTACTTTGTGAAAGACTGACTACAGAGCCATTAAGAATCTGACTGTGTACTCCAAAACAATTTTATCTTAGTGTTCCATTCTTCATGTTATTAGATTTTGATGAGGAGGAACCCCTGCCAATTGTCATTTACTTATGGTAGGGCAACAGCTATGCCACTACATGGTCAAACTCATCCCTGAACAGTCACAGAGAATGGCTCAAGTCTCTAGTGTTAGTAGTCCTGTAAGATAAATGGGGATAACTGTTAAGTAGCCACACCATCTCCAACTACTTTTTTTCTAGCCAAAAAAATGTATTCCACATTGTAAACTGCTAACTCCCTGTCATCGTTTGCTTCACAAATTGTGTGTTTAGCTTTTATACATGCATATAAAGTTATGCATGGCTTAAGTGATGTTGTAAATAGTTAAAACATAAAAGATACTGCCTCTCTGGCTGTAGAGTAAACTACCACTAAATTTCAGCACACTTGGCAACAAGGATAATGCTTCAGAGCCATTCAAGTCTGAAACAGCTTCGATGGTACCATTTAAACTTGAGGTATATTGGCAGAGCAGGGATACAACGAATCTAATTTTGGCTTAAGCCACCTATTACTCATATTCTTTCTCTGCTGCATTCACACTTCAATTAACAAACTGTATATGATACACACATATATTTATAGTTTATATTTTTTCCTGTGTTGGCAATGAAACTTTTTAAATTACCTCCTGTAAGCTGTGAGAATTTTCTATTTGAATCTGTTTGGTAAGCTGAGCTTAGCATCCTAAGTGGCGGCGGGTGCATGGGCTTTTCCGGCTTCTCCTAGAGAAGGTTGTGTTTTGCAGTGCCGCTCACCTCTATCTAATTTACACTTCCCACTCTTCTTGCTAAGCAGGATGTGGTCATCATTCATATCCTTTTCATTATAACTAACATTCAGAAGGAGGATTTGTGCCAAGTCTTTTGTATGTACTTTACTGAAGAAAGATGAACCAATATCTCCAAATCAGAAAATTTGATTCAGGTTGCAAGATCACTAGTTCCTGTAGTCAAATTCTCAGTCCAACTCAAGCTCCAAGCCTGTGACTTCTTTTGGGTCAGGGGTTTGATGTGAAAGTTACATAAATTAGCTTTGAGCTTTGAGATAGAGCAGCCATTAGCACAATTAACATAAAAATGATGCCCACATCCTAAAACATTTCTTCACAAATCTTGAAGGGTCAATCTACTTTCTCTACTCATTCAATTTTTCCAGGAGAATTTTGTGAAAGATAGCATGTCACAACAATGTGAACATACAGAATTTGGGCTTTTGTGGGAAACTTTTTCCACTTTACTCATTATTTTAGGATGCTTTTTCATTTGGATTTATTAGTTCTTTTAACTAAAAAACAATAAAACACTGCATGGAAGTGGAACTGTTTTGTGTATGTATTCAATATTGAATGTCATTTATTTCTGAAGCATCTGAGTTTTCTTGGACACACATACACACTCTAGTCACACATATATACACACTCTAGTCACACATATATACACACTCTAGACACACATATTCACACACTCTAGCCAGACTTTACACAAATTCGTTGTGTATGTTTTATTTCTACAGATAAATACTGAAGAACAAAAATATCGTACCATAAATAAGTTTTTGGATTTGTTGTAGATCAAAATCTGCCAGGCTGTTTTCCAACATGATTGTAATTTTCTCTGTTGTTGTTTTAGATTCCCGTAAGCTATGCATTGAGTCTCAGAGTGTTCTGCATCCTTGTGAGCCCTTTCAGGAGCCGTGTACTGGAATCCTACTGCTGCAATTTGCATTTCCCCAGCCAGTTACCGTGTGGAGAAGTTTTTCATGTGCTTGTCTGTCACCTATTTCTTTGTAAATGTCCTTTCAAATCATTTTCCCTTTAAGAAATTGAACTGTTTGAATACTGAGTTCTGAGATTTTTAAAATATATTCTTCACCCAAGCACTCTCTCAAATTTCTGTATTATAAATATTTTCTTCCTGTCTGTTGCTTGTTAGAAAAGATACTTTAAGTAGAATACAGAGTCTCTAAGTCTGATGAAGTCCAAGTTATAATATTTTTCTTTAGTATTTTATGCATTTTTAGTATCTAGGAAATCTGTGCCTGGCAAAATTCATTAGTAAAATATCTTACTTTGTAAAATATTAACGGCTAACTTAAATACCAAGAAATAATTTAATCTGAAACTGTTATACTAGTTTGTTTTTAAAGATGTGTCAATTCTTAAAAATTAAAGCAATATATAGTATATACATATACATTATATATAACATATTTAAATACACATTATATAAAATCCCTTTAAAGTTATACTATATACATACATACATACATACATACATACATACATTTTTCTCTAAATAAAATATACTCAATGCGGTTGTTCTTTTCTTCTGTTTTGGTGTTTTTTTCCTTTTTCAACTTTCTTTTTGTTTATTCTCTGTCTCCTTCACAGCATGCCTTCTGATCCCACTTATCTACTCGCAACCTCCCACACACACCAAATTAAAACTAAAATAAAGGAAAATAAAAGAAAGAAGGGGGAAATCTTGTCATGGAAGGTGCAGTGTCACAGTGAGTCACACACTAAGCCCTCTTATCCATGCAGTTTTACATGCAGGTGTTCATCACAAAGAATCTTTGGTCTGATTCCAGGCCCCTGGTCTCCGCTGCACTGTGGATTCTGTAGCCTCACTGGGACTTGTCCTGGACATCCCATTGTTGCTGTGCAGACACCGAAGCTCTGAGTCACTGGACAGAATGCTCCCACACCCATTTGTCACTTCCTCCCCCGCCCCCATGCTCCTGGAGATCACAGACTTCAGACCAGGTGGATGTTGGGGTGGGCCAATATATAACCTTGGTTCTGAGCATGGGTAATTACAGGGTTGATCAGACCACCAGTCCTCCCTTGTCTTCTCCACCAGGCTCTGCTCTCCAGCATTGCCCTGGTTAGTTCACCCCTTGTAGTACTCAACTAGGGACTGGTCCAGTACTCTGGCTTTCGTTTTAGCAGGATCAGTCCCCCCACACCCATACCTTCAGGGCCAGTTCTATTGTGTTGCCCAGGCAAAGTGCAGAAGCCACTCTTTCTAGTGCTGTAGCTGATTAGGGTCAGGTATTGCTCTCTTGCTTTTTTGATCCCAGGACAAGCTCTTTCACCTGCCTTGAGCATTGATGGGCAGGGCACCAGGAGACATCTGTTTCCTGCCCATACCACCACATGGCAGATGAGTAATGGGGAAAGCTCTTCCTTTCTCACATCAGGCTGGCTCACCCACATCTCCGCCAACAGGGTTGGCTCATTTGGTACTGTTGTCTTATTCAGCTACAAATAAAATAATCCAAAAAGTTTTAAGGCTTAAATTGTTTTAAAAAGGCAAGCAATTTTTAAGTATAAGTTGTTTTGGTAGAAATGTTATAGAATTCAATATTTTCAAGGTAAGATTAGAATGGATGCATTGACCTTACAGTAAAAAAAAAAAATGTTTAGACATGGATGGGCACATGTGAAGAGACAAATACATAGACAAACATACAGAAAATGAATTTCAAAAAAATTTGTGCTCAAGGTTTTGAAGAAAATAAGCTTAGTTAAGTAAGTTCCACCTGTCTAAGAAGACAAATTTGGTTCTATTTAAATAGGATTGGAATCAATAAATATTAAGGTAACATAAATGCATAACTTGAATGAAGAACCATTTTTTAATTAACAGTTTTTTCTGTGTAATATGCTATTATCTTTCCATTTTTATAAATATTTTAATGCAATCTTTTTCATTTTACATAGCTATCCCCATTTCTACTTCCTCCCCTCCTCCCGTACCACTCTTCCCTTCACCCACATGCCCACCCACTCCTCAGAAAGGGTCAGGCTTCCCATTGGGAGTCAACGAAAATCTGACACTTCACTTCAATGCAAGACCAAACCCTGCCCTTTATATTTTGGCTGAGCAAGGTATCTCTCCAAATAGAATGTGCTCCTAGATACCAGTTCAAGCACTAGGGATAAATTCTGGTCCCACTGCCAGTGGCCCCACAAACTGACCAGGTCTCACAGCTGCCCCCCACATTCAGTGGTACTAGTTTTGTCCTATGCAAGTTCCCCTGCTGTCAGTCAAGAGTCAGTGAGCTCTCACCAGCCCAGGTAAGCTGCTTTTGAGAGTATCACCTGTTCTTTTTTTTTTTTTTTTTTTTTTTTCGAGACAGGGTTTCTCTGTGGCTTTGGAGCCTGCACTGGAACTAGCTCTTGTAGACCAGGCTGGTCTCGAACTCACAAAGATCCGCCTGCCTCTGCCTCCCAAGTGCTGGGATTAAAGGCGTGTGCCATCACCGCCTGGCTCACCATCATGTTCTTAACTTCTTTGCTCATATTATCATTTCTCCCTCCCTTAGACTGGTCTTCTGTAGATCATCCCAGTGCTTCACTGTAGATCTCTGTGTCTGCTTCCATCAGTTGCTGGTTGAAGGTTCTATCCCATTCCTTCATGATTTCCTCCTCCTTCCCCTTCTCCCCACCCCTTCCTCTCTCACCTTCCCTTCTTCCCCCTTCCAATTTTCTTAGGAGATCTTGTCTTTTTCCCTTTCTCTGGGGCATCCATATATGTCTCTCATAGGGTTCTCTTTGTTATGTAGCTTCTCTGAGATCACAGACTATAGGCTGGTTATCCTTTGCCATATACCTAATATCCACTTATGAGTGTACGTACCACGTTTGTCTACCTGGGTTACCTTACTCAGAGTAGTTTTTTCTAGTTCCATCCATTTACATACAAACAAGCAATGACATTTTGAAATTTGCATGCATTGGATTGGACTTTTGTATATTGTATACAAATTTGTACATTGATACAAATTTGAGATTAATTTTGTTAGAACATACTCTACATACATTTGTAATCTTGTTCAAGGTATTGTACTTATACAACTCATTTAACAATGTAAAGAAAGTTTTAGTAATTGAAAATTTTTATTGCCAACTAGTTAGGATAAATTGGAAAAGCAGGTTAGTAGTAAAGGATTTATCACAATCGAATTTGTAGTCACATTAAGTTTTTTTTTCAAAATCAAACAAAGATATATTTTAGATAGACAAGTAATCTTCAAATACATCAGAGATCTACAGATTATGTGATTTAAATTGTTTTAATAAAACAGGCATGTTTCCCCATATTTCTATATGATATGGCAGCCAGGCTCTCAAGCCATAGTGCTCACATACCATTCCAGACAGGCTGTTGCTAACGTACCAAAGGGTCAAGATGTCGTTTTGCTCCCTTCTCTGAATAGAGGAGACACTAACTCAAGCCTATGTGACTGAGCTAGCATACTGACCAGGAAAACAGAGGAGACATAGGTAAATGTGACTGTGACTAAAAGCCATTCACCTGGTTACCCAGGAAACAGAATGCCAATGAATTTCCCCCTCAGTTTATGTTTGATATATAACGCTGTTTTGAGAATAAACAAAAACATTCTCCAGCATGTGAACTCAGGATTTCATGAAGGATCACTAAAAATCTCCCTCCCGAAAAAGCCATGTGAGTTATATCTTTATTCCCATGCCTCCACGTTGGTCAAGAGAGATAGTTTGTGTTGGGGTCCAGTCCAGAGAGATAATTTATGGTCTGGGCTGCCACTGGAACCCAACACAACACATTTTTATGACAATGAGATATGTCTGCTCCTGGCAGTTATCAATCTACTTCAGAGAAAATGATAGACATCAAAGAAACTCCACATGGAGTTTTCTTTTTTTATGACAAAAATAAACCACTGGGCAAGAAAGTGTCCTTGCCTCAACTGCTGACAGTATGCTCTACTAATTGGACAAGCAAAACACATTAAAAAAAGTGACTGCCAAACATTATCAAGACAGAAAGGGACAGCCCTTCAGAATATCCTGCTTCACAGAATGTCAGTCAGATATGCTAGGCCTGTAGGATGAAGATGGATGCCTAAACCTTGCAGAGGAACTTTGAGTGACTGTCTAGGCAGTTAGCTGTTTCTGTCATTTCTCACATTTTTAGAAGCCACTAGCTTGCACTTCCTCCTTACTCGTTTAATATTATTTCCTCTTTGGTCTCTGAGGTAGTTGAGGAGTATATATTTTTAGTTATAGCTTTTCTTGTTTACCAGACTCAAGAAAAAAACTCACTAAGAGGTATAAAGTATAATTTAAAAATAATTTGATAATGCAAATTATCAAGTTAGAATAGAAGTGAATCAGATACAACATTTTGGGCTCATCAAATATGTTAGATATGAAGTATTCTCTCTGAATTCGTCAAATGCAAATGGACTAGATATTGTTGTATTTATTGCCTTCTACATTGAATATAGTTATTTTACTTATTTATATAATTTTTATTTTATTAGTTATAACCTTTTTAATTTTAGACAAAAATGAGAAATGTAGTGGTATATTATTTGAGTTTTAATAAATAAAGCATGCCTAAAAATCAGAGGAAAAGCAGTCATATTAGTCATCCAAACAGGCCAGCCAGTGGTGGCACACACTTTAACCCACCCACACAAGTTAGCCAAACAGTCCAGGCAGTGGTGGCACACACCTTTAATTCCAGCAGCCATACTAGTCAGCCA
This sequence comes from Dicrostonyx torquatus, assembly GCA_028555095.1. Classification (NCBI taxonomy): domain Eukaryota; kingdom Metazoa; phylum Chordata; class Mammalia; order Rodentia; family Cricetidae; genus Dicrostonyx; species Dicrostonyx torquatus. The sequence continues at coordinate 6,500,908 of JAQHUG010000105.1, read as the reverse complement.
AATAGGCCAGGCAATGGTGTTATACAACTTTAATCCCAGCAGCCACACTAGTTAGTCATGAAGGCGTGGCAATGGTGGGACATGCCTTTAATCCCAGCACTAGAGAGGAATATTAAGTTAGAGGAGACAGGTCACAGGCTCAGTTTCAGTCTGAGGATTCATGGAGGCAGGATCACCATTTAGGTCTGAAGTAGAGGTAGGAGCCAGTGACTGGCTGCTTTGATTTTCTGGTCATTATCTTGAACCGCAATATCTGTCTCTATATTTTTATTATTCATGTTACACAAGGGTGTTTGAAATTTTTGTGGTTTGCACAATGTCATTAGCCTTGTTCTAATACATGGTTGTGAAGTAGTGATGTTTTGCTTCATCTTTTTCACATTTTGTTCAATGAATGACACTCGACCTCATTATAAGCATCAGTATGGCCAAAATGCCTGACTTTCTTTAATTCCTCTCTAGTATCTGTCCTAGATTTCCAGACAAAAAATACTAGTATTCAGAGATACATGATTTGCAGAGAGAGTTAGTAACTTGTACAAGAATGATACCAGAGCTTTTACTCTGACCAAGTGTGAATAATTTTTCATATGCTGTACCATGAAATATATACATGATCGTTGTTGAGTCTCCTGGCATATAAATGCTCACATCCTGGGAGGTTTTTAAAAAATAATTTTTATCTTTTATTCTTAACGGATTCTTTTCTTGCATAATATATCCTAACTACACTTTTCCCTCTCTCTATTCCTTCCACTTCCTCCCTACTGCCCCTCTCATTTCAAACAATTCCCAAGTTGTCTCTCATTTAAAAAACAAAGAAAGGATTATAGGAGCCAGAGGGTTGAGGAAACCATAAGAACATAGCTCACAGATATGATATGGCTCATAGGGTCTCACAGAGAGAGACTCACAAGACAATCATGGAGCCTACATGGATCTATGCTAGATCTACATATACGTTATAGTTGTGTAGCTTGGTGTTTCTGTGCGACACCTCACAGTGGAAGTTGTGTGTCTCTGAATCTTTTCCTATTCTTGGGACTCTTTTCTTTCTTTTGAGTTGCCATGTCCAGTCTTGATAATAAGAACATTTGCCTTGACTTATTATATCTTACTTTGTTGTGTTTGGTTGTTCTCTTGGAGCCTACTCTTTTTTTTTTTTTTTTTGTATAGAAAAGTACGATGAGTGGATATGCAGGAAACGGTAACTGGGGATAGCTGGGAACTGTGGAGGGAGGGGAAAGTGCTGTCTAGATGTAATATATGAGAGAAGACTCTATTTTCAGTTAAGAAAAAGAAATGGAAACAGAAAAACAGGTTTCTAAGAGAATATAAAATACTATGCTATATTACATTGATAAGATGAAACAAAACTAACACATTGAAATTGATCAAAAAAAAGGAAGAAAAATGAAGGAAAAGAACCCAAGATAAGGCATAAGAAAGACTCACTTTTTAATACTCTCAGGTATCACATAAAAGCACTGAACTCAAGGACATAATATATATGAGAAGGAGATATAGGGTTTTAAAAGTGAATAAAAAAAGAAACAAAATGAAATAGACAAACAAACAAAATCAAAACAACAACAAAAGGAGAAACCCAAAAATGTCTTTATGAGATTACGAACCTCCAAAGTTGTCCTTGAGTTCATCTTCTATTGACCACCTACTACTTGACAAATAGCCTACCCTTAAGAGTAGTTAGTTTTCCTAGTGAGACTCCCTTGGATAAAACTGAATTTTCATTTGAAAGTGGTTATCAATTGAGTATTGCCTCTGGGTTAGGGATGGGGGCATGTGTCCACTACTGCTTTTACTACAAAAACTTCATCTAGTACAGTCCTGAGAAAGCACTGAGCACGTTGACTCAGTCTCTCTGAGTTCATATTTGTGGAGTTCATGTTGATTTAGAGGTCTTTCTTTCCTTGGTGTCCTCCATGCCCTCTGGTCCTTACCTTCTTACTGCCTTTTCCTCCACAGGGTTCCATGAGCACTGACGGGAAGATTTGATGTAGACATCACATCCTGTTTAGAACTGAATGATCTAAGACTTCTCACTCTGCATAGCTGGCTGTGGGTCTCTGTTATTTATTCCCATCTGCTTCAGGATGAAGCTTCTTTGTTGAGCAAGACTCTGCTCTTTGAGTAGAGCAGAATGTCATTAGGAGTTATTTTACTGTTCCATTTTCCATTTTTGCTGTTGTTGTTTGCTTGTTTTTTTTTTAAACAATAGTATCTGATTTTTGCTTAGGTTCCCGGGGTTTTTAATCTCAGGGTCTTGGTCACCCAAGCAGTATTGCATATGGAATTCATCATGTGAAGCGAGTCTTAAATCAAATAATTACTGGTTGGTTTCTACCACAAGCTTCATACCATTAAAGCCTTAGAATATCTTACAGGCAGCACACAGTTTGTAGACTAAAAGGGTTGCGAGCAGCTCGGTATATACATGTCCCTTTTGGTAGCTTGCCGAATACCTTCTGGCACCAAAGATGCTAGAACATCATGATGAAGGTTCTATGTAGAACGAGCTCAACTTCTACATAATAAAAGAGTTGTGTAGGTGTTTTCCTCAGCAATTGGGCCTTGCTGTCAACTTATGGAGGTCAACCTACAGTTTTGCCAAAAGCTTCGGTAGTTTGGGGTTTCCCAGCGGACTCTTTTCTTCAACAACTCGATTAGATATAACTGATTAACAGTACTAGTAGCTTCATTTGGATATGCCCACTTGGGGCTCTGTCTACCCTAATGTTTGGAGAATTTATTGAGATTATCTGCATATATGTATCTATTTTAGGAAGCTTATACTGGTTGGTTTCAATCCTACTAACCTCAAATGGCCCTTAATTTTTACTGTCTGTTTTCTTATCCTTCTCTCATACCTTTTCCCTCACTGTCTCTGAAAAGTCCCTCTTTTTTATATACCTCATCCATCTAAAACTGTCTATTCTACTTTCCTTTCTTAGGAAGACTAAACTGTTCTCTCCCTTTCCACAGTCAATTACTCTATGGCTACTATCTGTGATTCTATAGATTGTAGCTTGATTATCATTGACTAAACAACTAATATCCATTACCCATATATAAGTGAATACATGCGCTGTTTCATTCTCTAAACCTGGGTTACCTTACTCAGGATGATTTTTGCCTAATTTTATCCTCTTACAGAGGATTTCGTGGTTTTATTTTTAACCGAGTAATACTTCATTGTGTAAATGAACCATATTTTCTTTATTCATTCTTCCTTTAATGGACATAAAGGTTGTTTCTAATTTCTGGTTATCATTAATAGAGTAGCAGTGACCATGGTTAAACAAGTTCCTCTGTGGTAGAAAGAAGTGTCTTTAGATATATGCCCAAGCATGGTGTAGCGGGATTTTGAAGTAAGTTTTTTCCCATATTCATGAGAAACTAACACACTGAATTCCATGATGGCTGTGCAAAGATTCAGTCTCAACACCAATGTAAGAGTGTTCCCCTTGCTCCTGATTGTAGCTAACATGAGCTGTCATTTTTTTGATTGATCTTAGCCATGCTAGTGGGTGGAAATTTAAATCTTAAGTAGTTTTAGTTTTCATTTCCTTGATAAATAAAGGTTATAAACATTTCCTAAAGTGTTACTTAGCCATTTGAGTTTCCTCTTTTAAGAATTTTGTTTATATCTGCACCTCCCTTTTAAGTGGTTTTCTGTTTTATGGAGCATTATTTATTAATTATTGATCTTAGTGCCTATGGTAACAGTGTTCTATTCAGAAAGACTTCTGTGAAATGACTTCAAGGGTATTTCCTACTTTCTCTGCTATAAGGTTCAGTGTATCTGGTTTTATGTTGAGGTCTTCGATTCTATAGAAGTTGAATTTTGTGTAGTGCTGTAAGTATTGATCTATTTTATGTGCAGACATCTAGCTTGACCATCTTCACAGTTTGTTGAAGATACCGTCTTTTCTCCAGGGTGTATTTCTGGCTTCTTTGTTAAAAAATAAGAAAGAAAAGATAAAGAAAAAAAAAAGGATTTATGACTGGCATTTACTCTGTGTCATTCCATTGATTGATGTGCCTATTTTTGTGCCAATAGCATGTGATTTTTTTTTAATGTGATAGCTCTGAAGTACAGCTTGAAATTAGGGAGGGTGATACTTGTAGATTTTTTTTTTATTGTTGATCCTTTTGATCCATGAGCCTGGGAGATCTTTTCATCTTCTGCTATCTTCTTCAATTTCTTTCTTCAAATACTTTAAAATTATCATACAGGTCTTTTCTTTGCTTGGTCAGAGTTACCTAAGAGATTTGATGCTAATTTTGGCTAATGTGAATGGTGTCGTTTCCTTGATATCTTTTTCAGTCTGTTTCTCCTTTGTATAATGGCGGGCTACTGATTTTATTTAATTAATTGTGTATTTAACCACTTTGCTTAAAGTGCTGTTTATCAGCTGTAGAAAATGTCCTTGTAGAAATATTTAAGTCACTTATGTATACTAGCATATCATCTGCAAATAAAAATAACTGACTTCTTCCTTTTCATTTTTTATTCCCTTAATATCCTTCAGTTGTTTTATTGCTCTAGTTCAGGTTTCAACTACTACTTTGAAAATATATGGGCATTTATTATGAGGCATGTTGGATATTGTCAAGGACCTTCTATGCATCTAATGATATGATCCTATAGATGTCTTTAAGATTTTGTAATATAATGGAATACTTTTATATCTTTCTTCATCTCTAAGATTAAGCCTACTTGATCATGGTGGGTGATTTTTTTTTCTATTTAGTTAACAAATGTTCTATTTTGAAGTCTGCATCTGTGTTCATAAGGGAAGTTGGTATGTGATTTTCTTATTTTATTTTATTATTGAGTATTTATGTAGCTTGAATATCAGGGTAAATGTGGCTTCATAAAATGAATTAGCCAATGTTCCTTCTGTTTCTATTTTATGAAATAGTTTGAGGAATATTAGTATTAATGAATCTTTGAAAATCTGGTGGAATTCTGTGTAAATGTCATCTGGGTCTGGGCCTTATTATTATTTATTTATTTGGTTATACTTTTAATGAGTCCCTTTGTTTCACTGGGATATATAGTTCTGTTTAAATTGCTTATCTGAACTTTAAGTTTGTAAGTGGTACCTTTTGAGAACATTATTCGTTTCTTTTATGTTTTCCAGTTTGATTAAATACAGTATTTTTTTTAACTATGGCCTCAGGATTTTCTGATTGTCCTCAGTATCTGTTGTTATGTACCCTTTTATAATTTTGCTAGTTTGAGTATATTTTCTTTTAATCTTTTATATATGGGTTTGCCGATATTATTTATTTATTTTCTCAAAGAAACAACTCTCTATTTCAGTGATTATTTGTGTGTGTGTTTTATATTTTGCTTTGTTTCTATTTTACTAATTTTATCCCTGACTTTGTTTATTTCTTGCCATTTAATCATTTTGGTTCTGATTCCTTTCTTTTTTATTTCTTTTTTTTTAACACTTTCAGGTGTACTACCAAGTTGCTAATATGAAATCTTTTGATTTTTATTTTTAATTGCCAATTAGTTCTTTGAATTTTCCTCTTAGAATCACCTTCATTGTGTCCCACAAGTGTGTGTTGTTCATTCATTTCATTCAGTTTTAGAAAGGTTTTAATTTCTTTCTTAATTTCTGTCTTGACTCATATTAATTCAATATGAGTTGTTCGTTTCCATGTACTTGTATGCTTTATGTTGTGTTTGTTGTTAATACTCAGTTTTACTCAGATAAGATATTGGTTTTTATTTCAATTTTCCTGTATCTTGCTATGTCTTCAAGTATGTGATCAGGTTTGTGGAGCGTTCCATAAGGTGCTGAGAGGATATTGTATTCTTTTGACTTTTTTGGTGAAATGTTCTGTAAACATCTGTAAGCTCCATTTGGTTTATAACATTTGCTAGCTTCAGCACTTTTCTGTGTAGTTTGTGTTTGGATGATCTGTCTATTGGAGAGAGTAGGATATCACAGTCTCCCACTATCACCAGCATGTGTGTCAATGTGTGATTTAAGTTTCAGTAGTATTTTATTTACAAACATAATGCCCTTGTGTTTGATTAAACATGAAAGCTAACATCAAAGGGCAATACTACTAGATCATACCTATGATAATGAATCCCTGTAGTACAAGCTCTGAGAGCTTCAGCTCCTGAAATTGAAGTTTCCTTCTTCTCTATATATGAGATCTATGCCATATAATATCTATAATATCCATCATTAAAATCCTGCAGGAAGGTACTTCTCTGAACTCCGTTAACTATTAAGTCAAATTGTTAGAACTCAACAGTAGGCTTGTGAAACCCTGATTTCTTCCTTGTTTATCAGAAACATATGAAAAATACTTGCTGTAAGCCCTCGAGGTGCAGTGTCCCATCTAAGATACTGATACTTTTAGTCTGTGGGGTCTACTGTTGTTTTTGCTAGTGTTTCCACAGAACAGTAGGAATTGGCATCCAGTTTTGTCTACTGTTACAGCAATGCTTATTTGGTATTTAGCAGGCGCTATTACATATGAAGTATCAGAATCATGATCTTTTGACAGCATAGCTGAAAAACACAATGTGTTTGCTACTCAATTTTGTTTTTTTCTTTTTTTCTGCTGTTTTATCAAGTCTGGATTTTTTCCTTGCAATTGTTTTGATTGAATGGTGAATATTATTTTTTTTGTTAAGTATGAAGTTGTTTGCTTCTCAAAAGGAAAGATTTTCTAATTTGTTTTATAAAAGTAATTCTATGTGGTAGAATATGGATTTTCCTTGATTCAAACATCCATGTATTTTTGGGCAATACATCAAAACAAACATTCTTCTATTGTCATGAAGTGGTCTTTGTTTTATTTCAAAGACTGGAAATTATCAGTCAACTGTTTCAATTTTAGACTCATATATACTAAAGGAAAAATCAATTTGGCTCCTCCAGATGAATTTAATTATTAACCTAATGTTTCTACTCAATACATCCCATTAAAACAATAATACAACTTTTTGGAAATTCAATTATTAAAAAATTCCAGTTATGTACTGGTTGTTGCTTGCTCCTAGTCTTTCTTTGATGTCAATCGTTGCATTTCAATTAAATTAAAGAATCACTTGAAATAAAGACAAAAATTCTTTACAATTCTGATTTAGTGCTTTTTTTCCCCTGACATTCTTATTTATAAATAAGTGCCCTTTTCATTAGCACTGTCTCTAAGCTGTTCCCTTCCTGTGGGTTATCAGTTTTCCCATGTATAAAAATCTCTGATTATATTTCAGGTAGGGGTGACTCTGTAACACTAGTATCTAAAGTGGTTCTTAATTCAGAACATTGTAAGAAAGATCTGTTAGGTATCTTAAAACAATTATATCATGAAACTTTTATTCATTATAAAATTATCTACCAATTTATAATCTACTTGTCATCTACCTTTGATACTTAAATTATTTAATTTCCAATTAATAATTTTGACCATTGTAAAAAATATGAACAACAAAAGTCTCCTCTGTAATGATGTCTTTGTTTCTTCTTAAATAAATTCTTCTTCTTGAATGCCCTGAGACCTCTGTCCTTCTTCTTGAATATTCTAGGACATAGAACTGCTTTTGAGCTTGGATAACACTAAACCTTGAACTCAGTATAAATAACAAGACATTCAACTCTTGAACTGTCCATAGCAAAGCCCTCACTTAACAGACTGCAAAACAGAAACATGACTAACTTAATGAAGCAATAAAATCATGTATTAAAAATTAAAGCCAGGTGGTGGTGGTGGCACACGCCTTTAATCCCAGCACTCGGGAGGCAGAGGCAGGCAGATCTCTGTGAGTTTGAGACCAGCCTGGTCTAAAAGAGCTAGTTTCAGGACAGGCTCCAAAGCTACAGAGAAACCCTGTCTTGAAAAACCAAAAAAAAAAAAAAATGATATTAACTCTTTGAGGCCCAATAAACTTTTACTTGTCTTTTGAAAATGTCCTCATTTATTTATATAGAATGCAAAAATGTTTGTAGGAAAGTGTTAATGACTCAGTTCAGTTTTTATAAAGTACTAACAGTTCTTGAGAAAAAACATACTATATTGCGTAAGTGTAAATAGAATTATTCGTCTTAATATAATCTTTTTAAAGTGTTGGCAGATGGTGAATACAATGAAATATTTTTGATAACTTCTTGTTGTATTTTTAGAGAGGTGGAGGCTCAGTGTAAATATGAAGTTCTAAACATTTGAACATCCAGATGCTTACTCAAACCAATATGAATAAGAGGTTTTCATTTTCAAAGAGTGTCTTGTAATTTAAAAAAGATGGAGCAAAGACAGAAGCAAAAGGAGGAATAATGGAAATCCATGGAGGACTATCAAGCATCAATCCTCCTAGGCAATCCACATATCTTCCAAACAGTGGAAATGTCCTAAGGAGAGCTTGTATAGAATCACTGATATAACTTAGGCTATTGTGTCAGCAATGAAAATACTGAGTTGGTTGAAAGTACTGTGGTATGTCAACCTTTATTTGTCCTTTAAAGCCAGATAAAAAAGAATAAAAGTATGCCTATAGGCAAAATAAAGTCCCCTTCTTTCCCTAGCCCCCACCTCTCTTGCTCTTCAACTTATATGTGATTTGTAAAATGAACTGTAATAGAAAGTTCAGATGACAAAAATTGCAGTGGTGTGGCCAAGAAAGCACCCAGGGGGCTTTTAGCTTCCGTTGTGCCAGGACAGAACTATCAGATCAGCCTTCTGGACTCAAATGCGACATTGTCAATAAGGATACATCATCTTTTTTGTGGTGTAGAAGAGCTGTCGTGGGTAATTCCCATTATTCCAAAGCCAGGATTTTCCATTAGTCCAGCCACCTGCTGAGTTCCTCTCCTCAGGTTTAATGGCATCTGAATTTATCACCATCTGTGGGAAGAAAAAAAAAAAGTGTGCTGCTAAGTCCTCTCTTCATTTGCTTTGCAGTATTGAGTGTAATCTTTACAAGGAGGAAGCAAAAGCTGCTGGGATTGAAGTACGTGGCAGAATAATTTAGCTCACCTTGACATCAGAGCTCCATACCTAGGGGTCAATATTCTCTCTGTTCTAGGGTAATTTTTGTAACAAAGAGAATATTTTAATTTATTATAAAATACAGTATCAAAATTAAGCAAATTCAGGATGAAGTTCTCCTTTGGTTTACAAGAAGACCTTGAAAAATTTCATCAGATCTATGGTATTGATGAAAGATGTAGAAATATATCAAGTTTATATAAAAAAAATCAAGATACTCCATTATTATGTATCATATAAATAGACAATGTAGAGTATACCTGCCTGTTTTACGCAGTTATTCTCCTCTACACATTAAAAGGAGCCTCTGCAGAGGACAAGAAGAAAGGTCAGGGAATATAAATCGTTACAAAATACATCTTGTATCAAAGTTCTGTGGCTAAAGTTCATGTAAATAGTGATTAATAGTTGGGACTTACACAGCTACCAAGGATGCACCATTGTCATTTTTTACAATAATAAATAGCAAAGCAAGACTGACAGGGGAGTATGAGACTGACAATTAAATTCTGACATTGGCTATGTGGAAACTTGCATGTATAATTTTCTATTCACTTTCTCAATCCCAGCAGACTTGCTGCCTTCCGGACTCTGATGTCCAGGCTAAGGCTGGGAGGAAAGCACAGCCATTCTGACATAACGGGAGCCGTAGATGCTACTGCCCTTCCAGAAGAAGTTCTATCAGACTACTACAGCAGTTGAAAAGATTAGGGGGGGAATATGCTTACAGAAGAGAGGAATGATGAAAATGATTGCTTACTCCAGCCCCCACACGCTGAGGGGGTGCTTCGAAGAAACACTGTCTGCCATTGTCTTTCTTTAGGAACCATGAGTTCACCCTTTTCTCATGAGTGCCCTCCATGCTTATAATCTTGGATTAATGACTCCAAACAGGCAGTGTTTTCTGAAGTCCTGGGGTCAAGCTCTGTGGATTGAAGAGCTAGGATAATTGGAGGGAAAGCTACTTACTACAGTGAGGCAACAATTCCAGGGGAGGAGGTAGCACAGCACAACAAATCACCATCCTGTTATTCTCTGAGGGTATGGGGTGAGTCCGCTTTCCCATCAGAGAGGCTGTGAAATCTGTATTGTTACAAAGCAAAATGCCTTCTGGGTGCGTGCTTTTTGGAAAAAGTGTTTGATGTTTGATCTGTAATAAGACAGAAGAGGAAAACAGTCCCTTTGGTTCAGTAATGCATATTGGATATGAGCAAAATCAAAGATTTAAATTTTGATCTGGGACAAGTTGTTCCATCCCACTAATTTATTATTTAGAAAATTCTGTATGCTCTATTTTTTTTCTCTATGTTGGATCTAGCATAATTCTGCCTTCAAATCTTATTTGAATAAATCTGAGGATTCTGCTTCAAAAGGCATCTACTACTTTGGCTCTTTTCTCAGGGATGTTACGTGAATTTATGGAACTGTTTTTGAGCAAAAGCTGGATTTGCATATTGCTACTTGGTGCTGTGGTTAGGAAGCTCATTGGCAGGGAACTGAGAAAGGTGTGGATGGCTACCTTTAGCAGATATCACAGAGAACAGAGTAAAAAGTGAGACAAGAAGTGGAATACATACGCAGTCCATTTCCCTCTGCATCATAGCATTCTCTGGATGATGTAACACATATGGCTATTCATACCAGGAGCAGCAACTTCAGGGATGGAGACACACTATAGAAAATCTGTCAGCTTGGGTTAATAGAACATTGTTATTACCTCGGGTCAGGCAGATGGAGGGCAAACTTCTCTGCTGGATTCTGCTGCTCTTTAATTAATGTCCACATTTGTTATGTCAATATAATGCATCACATTTGCTCCAAAGGTTGTGTTACTTTACAGCAAAAATTATTATTGCATTTAATTTCAAGGTCTGAACAATTGCACAGAATCTTAAAGGTACATGTAGACACTTAAACAATATTTAAACCAGTGTGTAGACGAAAATGCAAAAGAGAAAAAGAAGCAGGCTGGTTTTACAAATCTCGGTCTTGTTGTGGAGGTGGTATTCATACTTCTTTTTTTGTGCATATCTAAATAAGGGATTCTGAGGGCATGCATATATGAATATATAAAAGAAAATACGAATCTCAGATGATAATGAAATATGGGTCTTATTACAGTGTTATTCTTTCATAAAGAAATTAACAGCTGCAAGTCATTTGGGGCTGTGTTTACCCTTGTCTGGGAAGAATGGCAAGTGGGAAAATAGCACAATGGAGACATTTTATCATCTTTTGTAAACTTTCATTATCTTAGGCTTGTTCAGAAGGCACAAGGGATCCCTGGTGTCTGACACTAGGCATGTGAAGCTGTGGTGTTAAATCTTCAGTAAAATTCAAAGCACCAGCTTATTATGTAACTACCAAAAAGACGTGTGTCATAACTACAAATGCTCTTTCTTAAAGATGACAGGCTTGCATTGTTCATTTTGGAAAAATATTTTTGCAGTGCTGGCTCCAGCTTCTAATTATTTAAGCTAGTCAAATCCAAAATCGTTAAAATGTGAAAATATTACCTGGAATAACTCCAAGAGGAAACAGTAGGCAGTGATCTGGCCCACCCCGTGGATTTAACACTTTGATGCTGCTTCAAAATGCAGCATAGATATCCTTTCTAACTGAACACAGTATACTGATAAAAATAAATCTATTTAGTAATTTCACAGTAGGTTTCTGAGAGGCAAAACTACACCCACTGCAATATGTTTTGATCTATAGAAGACAGAAATTGAATGAGGCTTAGGGTTATAACTAAGTTAAACACACTCTCATGTGTGTATCTTGGAGAGCTAGCATATCCTACATTTTGTTGTATCCTAAACTCTCAAGCTTCTACACACTTCAAAGATTTTAGAGGTTCAAAAATTACTCCAGTAATTTTGTCAACACAAAGCTTGTTTTAAAAGACAGCTGCTGTTTCCATTCTTCTTTAAACTGATAATCTTGTCAATAACTCTCCAGAAAGGGTCTTCTCCATGTTGATGCCCTTCAGGAGAGGGATATTTGACTGAAATACAATGGATAGAATACAAATGCCAGTGGAAAAATATCCCCAAGAACCAAGACAGATGTTAAGCAACAAATTATTTGGGCCTATGTGTCAGTAATGCTGCTGTTTGAAAAGTCTGATCTCTGTCAATGAAACCATTTGGTCATTTCAAGAAAAAAAATGAATGAATGAAAAGAAAGGAGGATGAAAAGAGGAAGAAAGAAAATAAAGGAAAAAGAAAAAAAGAGATAATCAGAGAAAATGAAATTTATTTAAATAAATATCAATAAAAAGTTTATAATCAAAAGAATTGTTTCATCCTATGTACCTAATGAAAGAGATGAGTAGTATCAGTGTTGGTATCCTTGTTTGTTAATAAAGTTAAGAGCAACGTTTGATAATGAAGTGTGTAATAAAAGAAACATTATCTCCTCAGCAAGGTTTTTTGCTCCATTCTTTCCCATTAGTTTTTATTATTTATATTTCATTTTGAGCATTTTCTTATACTCTGTGTGGGGGAGGGGGAGGGACGTCCTTAAAAGTGTATAAATCAAGCCAGGCGTGGTGGTGCACACCTTTAATCCCAGCACTTAGGAGGCAGAGACCAGTAGATTTATATGAGTTTGAGTCCAGCCATGTCTACTGAGTGAGTTCCAGGACAGTCTCCAAAGCTACAGAAAAACCCTGTCTCAAAAATCAAAAGAAAAAAAAGAAGAGTGTATATATCAGTATGGTATTGTACTTGGATCAGAAATCTCTTATTTTCAAGTCCTTACACATCTGAGACAAAACATGCCTATTAGGAAATGCCCTTGTTTTTCTGAACTTCATTATCCATGTTTATTAATATTTAAGGTTTTGGGCTTCATCTATAATTTTATGGGTATTTTTTTATAATTTTTGAAATGACTAACATTTATGTATATTTTATATTTCCTGGAAGATTTAGATAATCTTGTGTGACAGTTTTATTTAAGACACACAAGTTTAATAAGGGCCAAAATACACACAGATTACAATACCAGAGAGAGCTCCTCCGAAGAAGCAGGCAGGTCGGTGATCCGCGCAGAGAGAGCGCTTTCCACGTGGGCCTATCATTTTATACCCCTTGGGACCTGATGGTCAAGCCCCATTAATTAATCAACAACTAATTAGGGGGCAGAATAATTAGCTAATGGCAGGGTGTGGCTATAAGCTGAAATGGCCAAGACCACTCCCCTTCAATCTTGATGCTTCTTAGGTCATCTTCTTTCTCTTTATTCTTTGTTTCTTAGCCACTTTCTTAAAGTACCTTCCTCTGCTTACATACATACACACCAGGAAAGAATGTGGGTCACAGAGTATGTACAGGAAAGCATGAAGTGTTTCTCAAAAAGGAATCCAAATCCAGGCCATAACTTTCTTATTTATTTATTTGCTTCTGTATAACGTTATTGCATACAGTTATTGAAACTGTCGTCTTTTTTTCTCCTTTTATTTTTTTTCATTCAAAAATTTATACTTTCTTCCCTTATCCCAGTCCCCACCCACTCCCCTACTACCCCACCTCCTTCCCCCTACTTCCTTAAGAGAGAACAGGGTGCCCTGCCCTGTGGAAAGTCCAAGGCCCTCCACCCTCCATCCTGGCCCAAGAAGGTGTGCATCCAAATAGATGGGTTCCCAAAAAGCCTAATCATGTAGAGAAGATAGGTCACAGTGTCATTATCGATGGCTACTCAATCTATCCCATTGGCAGCCCCATTCAGGGAGTCCAGTTTGGTCATATGCTCCATAGTCTCAGTCCAGGAGGACTGAGTGAGCTCTCATTAGATCAGGCACACTGTCTCAGTTGGTGGACCAGCCCCTCGCAGTCCTGAATTCCTTGCTCATCTTCTCCCACCTTCTACTTGCTCTTCGACTGCACCTTGGGAGCCCAGTCCATTGCTCTGATGTGAATGTGGGTCTCAGTCTCTATCTACATCCATAGGACGAGATTTCTATGTTGATGATCAAGATATTCATCAATATGACTATGGGACAAGGCTAATTAAGGCAACCTCTTTTCTGCTGCCCAAATACCTAGCTGTGGACACCCCAGTAGACACCTGGGATCCCCTCTAGAGCCAAGTATCTATCATGCCAAACCTAAAATGACTCCCTTATGGTAAATAAGTTCTTTCCTTCTCCAATAACCACCCTTCCTCCATCTCCACCTTCCCTCTCTCCCCCTCTTTCTCCAGCCCTTCCCTTCTTCCTTCTCCTTCCCCCTCTCCCCTTCCCCTACTCCCATTAACCCCTATCCCCTATCCCTCCTCCCCCGTGCTTTCAACTTTT
>JAQHUG010000105.1:6474324-6484534 GCA_028555095.1 Dicrostonyx torquatus | reverse complement strand
GGAGGGTGGTGGGGTAGTGGGGGAGCGGGAGGGCCGGGAACAAAGGGAGTAAATGTAAATTCTTCTTTGAACAATAATAAAAAAAATGGAAAAAAAAGAAGAAATTGAAGATTAGGTAATGCCCAATTAACAACATACATTCATACTATAAAGGATCAGTAGTGTTACACACATAATCATAGACATTTTATCTTTATAGCCTTGAATAACAGAACCAGATCCAAGATAACATAAAATATTCGGGAATATTCGATCATATTGTGAGCCCTAAGTTTACATTTGTATTAATTAAATAAAATTAATCTTGAGTCAGAAGGCTGAGGTAGCAACCAGTTGTAAGGAAATAATCATAGAAAATAAGAGGACCTGGAAGTTTAGAAAGATGCAGAGGAGGTAGTTCGGAGGGATTAGGAGTGGCTAGGCTTTCAAAAGGAGAGCAGAAGGCTCTCTCCTTCAGACAAGGAGAGAGGGTTATGTAGTTACTACTCAACCTCTCTGAGCAGGCAAGTTTTTACCCCAGCCTTTGAATCTCACGTCATTTTTTGTAAAAAGAACAATAAAGATTTAGATACAGCTACCCTTAGCAGAGACAATGCCAGTGCCAGTGGGAATAGAATTCCCACCAGGCTTCAGCCTGCATAACCAGGCCTCTGCCAAAGAAGCAGGACAGTAATTATAGAGAAAAAATTACTGGCTGAAATAACAGTTGATTAAGGCACAGTCTCTTTGCTGAAGTTAAAACAATAATAAACCCCTGATTCTCTTGCTGGAAATGTTAAAAATGAACCGTGCAATGGGCGCATGCTTTTAATTCCAGTACTCTGGATGCATAGGTAGGTAGATTTATGTGAGTTCAAGGCCAGCCTAGTCTACAGAGTGAGTTCCAGAATATCCAGAGTTACACAAATCGACCCTGTCTAAAATAAACAACAACAATAAAAAATGAAAAAACCCACCAAAATATATTATTAAATTAAAAAAGCATGTTCATATTTAGAAAGTGAAGAATAGTATTCGGAGTATGTTTCATTCCTTGATGTACTGGAGGCATATGAATGCATTCTCTGTGTGATCTTTTTTTCAGATATACATTATTTTTATTTTTATAGAAGCAAATTATCAAATATTTAATGGTTTTAAATGACACTCATTTTATTTGAGTCAACATGAGTCAGAAGTTGTAGCTTGGTGATTTCTCTGCTTAGAGGCTTACAAACTAAATTTGAGTTGGGGGCTCTTTGATCTCATTTCTGGAGCACCTGGGCAATCCAGAGCAAGTTTCCAAACTCAAATGGTTACCAAAATTCAAACCCATATGGCAGTATAATTGGAGAAGGATCACTGTCTATCAGTCAAAGTTTTTATTTCCCCCCATGGCTACCTGGTATGCACTATGTATTCCCTACTTGCAGATTTCTTCATTTTCAAGGCCAGACAGATACAAGTTACACAGTTTTCTATAGAACAACATCACTCATGGACTTCCACTACATAGATCTTGACTCTCTTCACTTTTTGTGTGTTTTCTACAGTTGTTATAGATCAATACATTTTTAACAAATACAAATAATTCTAGATATTTCTTTATGGTCTTTTAGTACATCAGAAAATTACTAATTGTTAATGAATACCATCAAGACAAGAACTTGTCTTTCAAGCATGCTTTTAAAAAAGTAAAATGATTTCCCACTATATATGGATACAAAGAAACATATGCAAAGTATTTTAAAATGACAAGAGGTGTGCTTACCACTTTCTAGATTGTGATAATTTTAAGAGCATAACTTCTGTGAAGAAATGAAATTAATATTAAGCAATGATTAAAAATTTAAATCACTCTATTTGCTTATATTATCACTGTAACTTCTATTTGTTTAAAATTTAGAAAAATGAAACATGCAAAATGTAATAGAGAATTTTAAAGATAAATTTAGACATTTATTATATATTCATTTAATTCCAACAGTCTTACTTTTAGGTCTGCTCTCCAAATTGAAGTTAAGATGCTGTGTTTTGACCACAATGACAGATATGTAACAGCTCTCCCCACACACTGCTTTGCAGATGAAAATGATGAGCCTTTTGAAGGAATATTTTCTTATTCATGGGCTTATCCTCATGTTTACAAACACTTTCTGTAATGCAGACTACTGCCTACCACATAGTTGACATTTAATAGGTACTTCCTGAATAAATGAATGGTTATATCTGGCATCTGAACACAAATAGTAAAGTAGGAGAGGATGGCCAGTATTTACTTCTTACTTCTTTTCCTCATTTTTCTTGTTTTGGAAATGTGTATGATGCACGCCATAGCAAATGTTGTCTACCACAGTCATGTTTTCCAGAACATAAAGATTCTACCGCCTTACTTGTGAGATTGGAAACATATGCCTGATTTACTGCCAATGGGAATGTGGAGAGGTATGTGATTCGTCACTTCTGGCTAGAGGTAAGAAAATTAGAACAGCTTCTATACTTCACTGTCCCTTTTCTTTAAAGTTTAAAGAAAAGGAATATGGTACTTAAGATGTAGCTCTGTATAGCATGTTTGCCCACTAATTGAAGAGTCTGGGATCACTTCGGATATTAATGTAAACAAATTTTAAATGGTAAAAATAAAAGGTTGAAAAAGGGAGAAAATATGGGGTTATACTTCAATTCCTTGGATCAATTTTAAAGGAGAATTATCAAAGAGAGGACTCGTGGTTGACAGGATGCTGTGGTCTGAGTGATAAGTTTAAGGGGTATTAGTCTCTGAAGTCTGGGAGATTATTTCTTCCTAGAATCAATATGGTCATGACTTAATGCTGTGATACAATTTTGCAAAGCATAGCTCTTTCACAAATGTGTAATTAGGAAATAGAGGAAAATAATTTTGAACAATGTTTCTCAATCTGTTCTCTAAATTAATTATATTAAAATAGAGCATAGCAGTTTGATATTAGGACTTATTTAGTAGAATAATAGTATTAGGTTCTCTCCCAGATCGATGGTCTATCCAGTCTCAGATTCTTGGTCACTTTGACAGTGTCAGGTAATGGTTTTATCTCATGGAGTGCATCTTCTATCCAATCAGAAAGTGGTTGGTTACTTCTATGCTATTTGTGCTAGCATTGCACCAGTAGTATATCTTACAGACAACTCACTATTATAGGCTGTAGGGACTATAGCTGGGAGGTATTGATGATTATCTTTCTCATCTGGTAGTGTGCAGAGTAACTTTCAGTAGGTATGACACTTCTCATTAGGCCCAGGTCTACTTCTCCATTTTCAAAGGAATATGTAAATATTGCCTTATCATCAGATTTTAGAGGTACAGATAGTTATGACAATAGCTTGTGATGTCTGGCAGTTTCCAGGGACCCATTTGGCCAAACTCAACCAGCTATAATCCATTCCTGGCATTGGATGTTGTAGCTGATGACATAAGATATACAGGTGGAGCATCATCTCCCCTATTATTTGATTAGGATTTATATTCCCTTTACATATGTATGTTTTAGGAAGGTTCTACTGTGGTAGGTTTAATTGAATATGTTAGCTATAACTCAGGGGCTCAGTGGACGTATCATGCCTAGGATTAGTCTAGAAACACAAAATTAACTCAATAATATTTTTGATGCCTTTTACAGTGTATGCCTTCTTTTTAAAGCATTTTTTGTCCCATTGGTCTTTTGCTTTTTTATTTTTATTTATATAGTTTATGTTTTTGTGGGGCTTTTTTATGTGTTTCTTGCTTTTGTTTTGCTTTTTGTTTGTTTGTTTTAAAGATATAGAGAAAAAGACATAAAATTGGGTGGATAAAAATCTGGAAAGAATCTGAGAGAAATTGGGGGAAGGAAAAACATAATTGAAACACTTTATCCAAAAACTTTTTGATAAAAATATATAATATATTATTATATTTATAGAATATATAATGTAACATATTTTATTATATTATAATAAATATATAATATAATATATAAATAATTAATAAAGAAAACTGATCTGGCATGATAGGGCAAAAGAATAGAGGTAGGCAGGGAAAACAAAACTGAATGCTGGTAGAAAGAAGGGTGGAGTCAGAGAGAAGTCATGTAGCCCAACCAGAGACAGATGCTGGAACTTTAGCCAGTAAGCCACAGCCTCATGGAGATGCACAGATTAATAGAAACATGTTAAATTAATATGTAAGAGTTAGCAAATAAGAAGCTAGAATGGGACAAGCAGTGACTTAATTAATACAGTTTCTGTGTGATTATTTCGGTGCTAAGCAACCTGGAACTAACTAGGGACCTCCTCCAACAAACGTTCCAGTGAACTAATAAATATAATTATAGGTTGTCTATACAGAGTCAGAAAATTTGAAGAAACTTCCAAACAATTCCATTCATAGTAAGTGTTCACTAAATGCAAGGGATCTATTTAGAGACAAACTATACTATGTGGCTGCTCTCTGTAAAACAGACTGGAGAACTGAACAGTTCAGTATTTGCCATTTAGGTCAGCTCTTTTGCTAAGCTGCTAAGTGAGATAGATGATTGTCTCATAGGACCTTTTTAGCATTGCCTGGATTGTGACACAGCCCTCTGAGTTACTTTTTATAAATATCATGAAACCTTGTGATATTGATGACAACAACATGTGATCAACTAGAAGATGACCCTAATATGTTTGTGTTTATATTGATGTCTCATAACTAGCTAGTTTATAAATTTCAAGGCTTCAGTTCTTGTGCTGTTTTTAAAAAATGTACTGTACTCAACCTTTAGGAAAGTACATAATTTCACTCATGAAAATTCTAATAATCATAGATTGTTAGCATCCAGGCAAATGTAACCCCACCCCTTGGGGACCTGCCATTGTGTGTCACCCATGTACTCCTGGCAGACAGTACCCATCTCTCTTTCCCTTTGGCATTCTGCCTCTCTTTGCATTTCTCTCTCCCCCTCTTCCCAAGAAGCTGCTCTGTGCTCCCTTTCTCTCTTCCCTCTCTCCCTTCACCACTCCCTTCCCTTCCCCCAATAAAACCCCCCACATAAGCTCAGTCTGCTTGGCATGTCTGTCTTCCATTGGCAGTGGAGCTCCTTTGACCTCATCCATTCCCTAAGGTCCATATCGCGCCATTTCATAACATTGGTAAGTAGCATATTTTACATTTTGATTGATATGACAAATAAGATAGTTAAATATTCCTTATGACAAGAAACAATTCTAAGATATCACCAATTTTCCAAAAATCAGAGGTATCTATTGTCGCAAGACAATCTTACACCAATTTGATTAAAAAAGGGGTATTTTATTGGAGGGGATAAAACTTACAGATCAATGTCCCAAACCACATTCCTCTGGTCGCAAACAGGAAACCGAGTCTAGCAGTCAGCATGGAAGCCGGAAGCAAGATAGCTCGGAGAGCTGCTGCAGCTTTTTTTAAAAGGAAAACCACGCCCCACAGTGGACGGGTATCTTAGAAGCCATTGGCTGAAAGCAAGAGGGCTTAATCTCCCGCAGCAGGTATCCCATATGACTTTAATCAGGAGAGAAGAGAAAACAAAGAAAGCATAGCAAAATGTGTATTACCAGAGAACTGTTAATATTATCTTGTTGTAATTTGTTTACAAGCCTTGAAAAATAGAGTAAATTTATATTTGCGAATAATTATTCTGGAATGTATGAGCTGAGTTCATGTCAAGACATTTTATATATATACATACATACACACTAGGTATCTATACCAATCCCTCAAGGAAACTAAATCATTAAGAGATATATTATATTCAGATGGGATAATATTATATGGAAATAGAATCAACCACGAGTTGCTCAGCACTTATAGGCTTAAGCAGGCCTGTGGACAACAGCCACAGCTCTTCTCTAAGGTCTAGGAAGGACAGAATCAACTATGAGGCCCCCGGGCATCTAGGCATCTGGTAGTCAGCACCATTGTGTTGAATGAGTCCAGGGTGGGGAAAAGGAAGAGAGAGAAAAACTGATTAGTGTCCCGGGGAGAGAGGCAGATCTGAAGAGGCAAGGGTTGTGAGGGACAACTGACATAGCTGGCCTGCTTACCACCTGGGGCCTTGGTGATTTCTGCACCTGGGCTGCTGCCAAAGGCCATGCCTTGGTCGTGGTCCTGAAGCAGCTGTAGGGGTCTGTGACTCCTATTACCACCAATAGTCCTGTGGATACTCAGGTTTTGGGCCACTGCCTTTAACTAAATCAGTGTCTAAGGGATATGCCCCGAGAGAGGGCATGCTGAATTAAGAGACCTGCACTGCTACTTAGGACCATAGACTTATGTGCACCATGGACCATAGTGACATTCGGGCCTAGACTGTTGCTGGGGACCATGTCTAAGTCTGTGGCCCTGGTGTAGCTAGGGTCTAATCCTGTGTGGAGGGTGGGGAGAGCCACATATAATCTACACCCACACAAAAAAAAAACCAAAAAAACAAAAACAAACAAAAAACAGTGCATGGGAGATCTGGTCTCCTCTGTCCTCTAGGGGCGGGAGGCGGGATGAGGGAAAGAGGCCCTCCCCCCATCACCCATTATCACCTGTTGCAGGTAGGAGAGCTGGGAGAGCTGTATCTTTCCCCTCACCAACTGCAGCACATGGGAGAGAGGGGGCCCTGCATTGTGCCTGGGCAGCACACTATTGGAAGGGATGCAGATGAGTTGGCTCTGAGATTGTGAGAGGAGATCTTACCCTGTCCCCCTCCTCATATGGCCCCTACAGCAATTGGGAGAGCAGGTTCTGCCCCACACCTGAACAGAACAGTAGAGCTGGCCTTGATGTGTGAGTGTCGTCGGAGAACCAGACCCAAGGACATGGGAGTGGGAGAACTGGCCCAACTCCTTGTATCAGGTGAGGTAGGCGAGGCAGTGTTGGAAATCTCACTTGGGAGTGTCGATTAGGAAAAGCTGCTGGGCTGACCAACCCAGTTAACACCCAGCCCCAGAACTAGGGCTATGAGTCAGTCCACGCCAACATCCACCTCATCTATGAACTACTGGAGCATGTGAAAGGGAAGAACTTACAAATCCAAAGCTACAGGATCTCCATGACACAGGACAACAGTATATCCAAGAGGAGTCCCAGTGAGAGTCCACCATTATTCAGAGGCCTTGAATCAGAGCAATGACTCATTGCAATGAACACTTACAAGTAGAGATGTAAGGTCTAAAAGATATACTGTGTGGCACACTGGTACACACTACAACTTCCACATTGAGCTTTTGTTTGTTTGTTGTGTTTGATTTTTGTTTTTATTTTTAATTTTTGTTTTGTTTTCAGGAGAGGTTGCAAGAACAGAGGGCAGAAGCACAAAGACAGAAGCAGAGAGATGAATGGGATCAGAAACCACCATACTGATTTCCAGAGTGATTGTACAAGTTTGCATTCCCACCATCAATGGAAGAGTGTTCCCCTTATTCTACATTCTTTCCAGCATAAGGTATCATTGCTGTTTTTGATCTTAGACATTCTAACTGGTATAAGAAGGTATCTCAGAGTTGTTTTGATTTGCATTTTCCTGATAGCTAAGAATGTTGAACACTTAAGTGTCTTTTGGCCATTTGAAATTTTTCTGTTGAGAATTATCTGTTTTACTCTGTAACCCATTTTTAAATTGGGCTATTTGGAATTCTGATGTGTAATTTCTTGAGTTCTTTATATATTTTGTCAATCAACTTCACGATATTTGTGTAGGAACTAAACATTCTTAATGTTCTCTATGATCTGAACATAATATCCTTTATCCAGGTACAAGGTCCAAATACAAAGAAAGAAAACTGAATCTCTCAGTTTTACCTTTGTGTCTATTATTGTTTTTTCTCTTAACAATGTGTTTATATCATTTGAGCCTCAGCAACAGGTCATTGGGTTAATAAATGTACTCCTCTGTCTTAGAGGAAAAGGGATGCAATGTTGTGATCTTGCACTTTAATAACTTTCTACTATTTGTACAGCACAAAGTAAATTTTGGCACTTCTCAGTCGAATTATGGTGAATATTTAACCATGTGAATTGCTTATTAAAGTGTCCAGTTTTCCCGTGGTGTAGTTTGTGTTACCCTCTTGGTATCTATGACAGTTAATCTGCATTGTGAACTTGATTGAATTTAGATTTACCATAGAAACAGAGCTTCAGATACATTTTTGAGGCTGTGTTAGAGGAGGGAAGATCTATGCTGAAGGCAGGTGGCATCATCCCACAGACTAGTATCTTGAAATGAAAAGAGAGAAAGCAAGGTGAGCACAGGAATCCATAGCTTTCTGCTTCTTGACTAGATAGATGTAAGGCAACCAGCTATTTTTTGTTTCTACCACTGACTTCGTAATCATGATGGATTATACCTGTGAACTTTGAGACAATGTAAACTCTCTGTTTTGTCATAATGATGAGAAAAAATAGCAAGCAGTGTCAGAAAACAGACTATTTAAGTGATGACCAGGAAATTTAAAGATAGATTCACTGCATTTAGATTTCAAGGATATCATGTGAGAACTTAAAACTCAATCCCTCCATTTTATAAAGATGATTTGAACTGAATTGCTGAGAAATTAATAATTAGATTTGGGATTTCTTTTATGTAGAGTAGGAATAATCTAGGAGTTTTTTAATTCTCCGATGTCTTTAAGGTTGCCTGCATCACCAACATTATTTTTGTGGCACATCAAAGTTAGCAATGGTATTTAGTTTGTCGTCTATAACCTAACATCTCATGGACTGGTGATGAGGACCCAAGTCAGGAAGGCAACTATCATCTTGCCAGTTTGGATTACCTATGCTCAATTGCTAGTGTTATTAATGTCTATTAAAAAACAGTATGTGAAATAACTAAGTCAACTAAATGTTAGTTTTATTATTTAAACACTAGAATGGCTCTAAAAAAATGCACTCATAACCAAAATAAAGTAACTAGAATAAAGTGCTATTTACCACAAAGAAAGAAGTGCAATAAATGTTCAGTGAATTCAGTTTCTTTTTTATGAAATGTACAATTCCTTACAGAGTTATTAAAAGATATGGTATTTTAAACCTACTTGTGAACTCTTTTTTAGGACTACTGAGAACTAGCTTTGTCCTTTTGCTTTGCCACTGAAGACTTGGTGCTTCTGTAAACAACCTCCTTTCAAGGCTACCAAAAACAAACACTTACTCTTTGGTTGTGCTTATGTGTCTGACATTTGTAGTAGTGTGTTGTGGTTTCTGTAGCTTACTCTAATTTATGCATGCAATCTCAATAAAGAGATCATAATTTATAGCTCGGAAATGGCATGCCTGAAGTAGATCAAGCATATAATAAAAGCAAAGTCATTTTAAAAATTACTTCACTCATACAATAACCATTTTTAAGTAATTGCTATTTACTTACAGTATAGAAGTTACAAACATGCCAAAAATTTAGTGATAATTAAAGCAATCACTGTCCATTGTATTTCTTACCTGGTTAATCACTGTTAAAAATTATTCTTAGAATTTTTACACTTTTAATTAATTTGTTTTACAACAAATATAAATATATAAATATCAATATTTGTTCTTGTATATGAGGGAAAAATAACAGAACATAGAGAATCTATAATACGTATATATGATGCATATCATATAAAATATAGTTGCAATATATGTACATGCAATTTATATAAAATAACCTAGCTTCATATTACATGAAGTTCGATTCACATTGACAGAGTCAATCTGAACCAATTTTAATTCTGGCTCTTTTGTATCTCACTGCCTGCGTGAACACCTGTTGAGTTGCCCTTATGCAAAAAAAGTGCAGATGGCTGTGGAAGCCAGAAAAGGGAAAAGGGCCTATGGAGCTGGAATCATAACCATGGGTGCTGGGAGTCCAACTCAGTTCCTCTGCAACAGAAAAAAAAAATACTACTAATTGCTGAGCCTTCTCAAGCCCCTGACTGTATGTTTATTTGAAAGACATTATTTTAAAGCATTGTAGTCTGCATTCCCACTAGCAATGGAGGAGTGTTCCCCTTACTCCACATCCTCTCCAGCATAGGTTAACATTGGTGTTTTTGATTTTAGCCATTCTGACAGATGTAGGATGGTATCTCAAAGTTGTTTTGATTTGCATTTCCCTGATCGCTAAGGAAGATGAACATGACCTTAAGTATCTTTTGGCCATTCAAACCTCTTTTGTTGAAAATTCTCTATTCAGATCAGGCCTTTGTCTGATGTGGGGTTAGTGAAGATCTT
>JAQHUG010000105.1:6369491-6380225 GCA_028555095.1 Dicrostonyx torquatus | reverse complement strand
GTTGTGTGTCCCTAGGTTGTAGATAAAAATATCCAGCCACCTGTTCACTACCTCCTCTGATATTAATTTAGGATTAAATATCCAAGGGAGAGTTTCTGTATCTTTTCCCTACGAGAATAGATGCATGCATCTCCTTTATTTCATTAATTAGGATCCCATCAACCAGTACTCTGAAACAAAATCCACCAGCAACAGTTATTCTTCTTTTATATGTGTAGAAGTCATAGAAAGTGCTGGTAGCAGCCATAAGAAAATATGAATATTATCAATACCTGTGTTCTCAGCATACACATTTAAACCATCTAAATATCCTGCCCTAAAATTTGTTAAATATTCATAACTATTTATGGCTAAAAAATATGGCTGAGAAATGGATGGATATTCTGAGTCCTGACTAGCTTTACTTGTCAACATGATATATTCTTCTGAAAACTAAACCTCGGTGCATAAATAAATAGAAATTGTTCTGTGGACTGCTATGTGAGAAATTGTCTTGATTGCTTATTGATGTAGAAATGTCCAGCCCAACTTTGGTGACACTATCCCTGTGTAGTTGGCTCTGGACTCTATAAATGTTAGCACAGCGTAGCACTCAGATAGCAAGCAGCATACTCCTTAGGTTCTACTGTGCATAGTACTTTGGCTGTAGAAACAGTTCCTTGACTGAAGAAGGAAACAATGTATAAAATAGCAAGCAGGCCTTCAAGGTATACCTTGTGTTCTTTCCTAAATTTCGTCAATGATGAATTGTAAACCAAGAAAATCTTTTCCTTTACTGTGTTTGCCTATGCTTAGAATACTTTATCACAGAAACTAAAATGTAAATAGAACACTGTTGTGTCCTAAACCTCAAAGGCTGACCTCAAAAGGCAACCTCAATGTTTCAATTTCCAGCAACCACAGGGTGGCTCACAAGCATCTGTAATGAGGTCTGATGCCCTCTTCTGGCCTGCAGGCATACAGACAGACAGAACACTGTATACATAATAAATAAATAATAAATATTTTTTAAAAAAATATCTTATGATCCAGGAGGAAAATGACATGGAGAGAGATCAAGCTCGCTCTCTCTCTCTCTCTGTCTCTGTCTCTGTCTCTGTCTCTGTCTCTCTCTCTCTCTCTCTCTCTCTCTTTCACACTTTCACACACACACACACACAGTCACACACACACACAGTGATTTCAAGTTGTCCAGTACAGTTGCTTTTAATTCAATTAGCTCTTCCCATATGGCTTCTATGCTTTGCTGACTGCTCCACTCCTGTTTGCTTGTCCACAGAAACTCTAAGCCCCAGGTTATTGCCGTCAGTTCACTGCAGAACAGTATTCTGATTTGTTAGACCATTAAAAATTTATTCATTAAGCTCATCAAAATAGCTAATTTGAGTCTATCATTACATTTAATTGATATTTGAGGGTATGCTATGTATATAGAAATATATATTATATTTTATCTAGTTGATGAAGTCAGGAATCATTTGATTTCAAAGTCCTGAAGTGACTTTCAAGCAGCTTCAGGTGGATATCCAAACCTCTAAGAAACCTACTAAGACCTCACTACATCTTTCATTCTTCTACTCACCACTAACTCTACTCATTATGACCTGACATTTTATTTGGTTCTCAAAAAAAAATATACCCAAGGAGCAAGTCTCTATCTCAGAGGCAGTTCAGTTTTCTGATCTTTTTCAAGTTCCCTCACCCATACCCCCCTCTTCATTTTATGCAAGTATTGTTTCGCAGGGTCTCACTAACTTTCAAAATTGTCCATAATCTTCATTCAGTATAAAATTGTGTGTCCAACTTAATCTTTATTCTAGATTTTATCTCTATCCCAAACGTTACGTCATGTTTATTCCCCTGATTCCTGCCCACATTGTTTAGTACATTGCATTCTTTAGAGTGGCAAAAATTTCTCTTAGTCATTGCTATCCTCAAACTAGGAAAACCATGCCATGAAATACAAGTGGTGAGAAACAAAGAAATATCACTTCGAATAGGTAAGGGAATGAATAAGTAGAAATAGGTATTAGTATAATTAAGAGCCTAAGAACTTAGAGCAACTGAAAAGATGGCTGCCTGCAAATATACTTCACTAAAGGATGACGAATTTGAATGCTTTGTGAAGATTTATTGCTGTGCTTGGTGTAATAAATAGCTGAAAATTCAACAGCTAGACAAGAGGTGTAAGTGGAACTTCCAGGAAGAGAGAGGAAGTAAAGAGATGTGAGGAGACAGAGAGATGCAGGATGAGTGCTGCATGACAGATGTAGGCAAATAGAAATGGATTTATTTAAGTGATAAGTGGTAGTTAAAAACAAGACTAAGGTAAGGTCAAGTTTCATAATTAATAAGTCTTTGTATCATTATTTGTGAGCTGGTAGCACAAATAAAAATCTGACTACACTTTATCCACTCTTCAGTTGAGTTAACCCAGATGCAGAAAGACAAACACAGTACGTACTCACTTATAAGTGGACATTAGCTGTAAAGTAAAGGATAATCATGTCAAAATTCACCCACCCAAAGACGTTAAGTAACAAGGAGGACCCCAATGGGAAACAAGGATCTCCCTGGGAAGGGAAAATATAATAAATGGATGGGTGGACTGTGCATAGGTGAGGATGAGAGCAAAACAGATCAAATAAGGGGGGTGGAAGGAGAAAGTACTAGGAAAGACTACTGGAATTGGTGGCATTTGGGGCATGTGGGAGAAACTCCGGGAATCAATGACGCTGACCCTAATGTAGACTCCTAGTAATAGGAGATATGGAGCTTGAACCAGCCATCTTCTGTAACCAGGCAAGGCTTCCAGTGGAGGCACTGGGACATAACCCAAACCACAGAATTTTAGACCCTGTAAATTGTCCTGCCTGCCTGGGTCTAACCTAGGTCTTCTGCATTTATGTTAGAGTGTTTAGCTTGGTGCTTTTATGGACTCCTAACAGTGGAAGCAGGAGCTGGCTGTGACTCTTTTGCCTACTTTTGACATCATTTCCTCCTCCTTAGACATTGCACAGCCTGGATATGAGGTCATGTGCTTATTATTATTATAGCTTGATCTGAAATGTTTGGTTGACAACCCTGGGAGGTCTTCCCTTTCCTAAAGGGAAAGAGGAGGAGCGAATCTTCTGGAAAAAAAAATGGTAGGGGGATTGACTGGGAGGAAAGGAGGAAGAGGAAACTGCAGTTGGGGTGTAATATAAGAAAAAAGAATAAATAAAAATGAAAAGGAATGCTTTTTAGATGATTTGTGATTTTTTGTGTGTTCATGAGTCTTTGCCAACATGCATGTTATATATGTGCACCCAGTTTATGCAGCATCCAACAATGTCAGAAAATGGAAATGTAATAGAAGACAGTTATGGTGCCGGAAACCCAACCACACACCTAAGCTTCAAGGACATTTAAACACTGAATCATCTTCCCAGTCCTAATATATCTATCTTTATAAAATAAGGAAAGAAACATGAGCTTGAATTTTAGAAAGAAAACCATGCAAATGTTTCTCAGATGTTTGTGTTTTATCTTTTAAGAACTGTTTATTCCCATACATGTTTTTGAAGCGAATATTTGCTTTCTTTAGGTTATTTGGGCTGTTTATTCCAGTTATTTCTCTTTTACATTTATAGTTCAATATTTTTCAGTTCTGCAGGCCTTTCCTGTGTATAGTGTTTTATTTTGTGTGATCTTGCTCAGAAAGCTTTCCTCTACCTCTAAGTTCAAGCATATTCCCAATGCTCTCTTCTATCAGATTCAGGAGATCAGGGCTAGCATCCTTGAGCTCTTCAGATTAGAATTTTATGCAGGGTGAACATATTGTTGTAGTTTAATTCTTCTACATGCAGCTGTCCATTACTATTTGTTGAAGATATTGTCTTTTATCCAATGTTTATTTTTGTCCTCTTTACCAACCATCAGGTAGGTATCTGTAGCTCTTTGGAATTACACATGAAAACTCAATTCTATTACTTTCATCATTGTGTCTATTTTTATGTTGCTAACACAATGCTTCTATACTATTGCTATGAGGTATAGTTTAAAAACAGGAATGGTGCTTGTTGGTATATTTGGTATAATTAAAAAAAAATTGCTGTGTTTGCTCTTTGATTATCTAACCTTACAAATTAGAATTTACCCTAGGAGGGCATCAATCCACATGAAATAACATAGTTACATAATCTTTTATCACTTTATTTCCATTATAAAATAATAAATCCTGAAATAGCTATTTTATAACAGATTATTTAATAACAGATATTCTGCTGAGTATTAATACTACAAGATGAAGATTATAAAGGGCAAGCTGGAAAGTTTCAAGTTATCCAATTTTAATAATTACGTGAAAATAAAGTTATATGCTTGCAACCTTCTGTGGAAGAGAAAAGAAATTATATAAAATACATAAGTTCTCCCTGATATGCTCAGTAGTATCATAGTTTATTATAAAAGCATGTCTGATTATTGAATAAAGCAAAAACACAGAATAGCTTGGCATTGGAAAACAAAGGAAAGGCTGTTAACCTGCTTTCTGTTGTTGAAAAAACTAAACTCAAGATTTAGAAACTTAAAGAGGGAGAATTGTAGTATGATTTCAGATATTTCTGTATATGGTTGTGGGCCTCCATTATGTTGAGGCGATTTTCATGACATTGCATTATGTCAGAAGCCTTAGTAAGGCAAATTCCCATCTCATGATGCCTGAAAATTAATGAAAAAGAAAATGATTGCAAGACTCCAAAATCCCTATCAAGAACACACCTTGCAACCTAACTTACCAACTCTGTCTCTTAAAGGTACCATCACCTCTCAATTGTCCTGCAACTAACAATGAAGGCTTTAGCACACAGATCATTATTATACAGAAAAATTGTAAAACTAAACAGGAATATTCATATATAGATATATAATTAAATACATAAGTCAATTGTTTAATGATAGTGAATTTTATTTAAAGTAAGAATTAATAATTTATAGTTTTGTCTTACATATTTATGTATGCCATTTTGTACACATGACCACTGACACAGTTACAAACTGACATAACAAACACAAAATAAATAACTGGTCATGGTGTTGCATTTCTGCAATCCCATCATTTTGGATGCTGAGACAGGACGATTTCCAAATTTGAGGGCAGACTGGATTACATAGAGTATTATAGGCCAGCCTGAACTACAAAGAATGACCCTATCACAGAACCATCCACCAAACCCTCCAACTACTGGAAAAAACACAACCACCTTCCATTGTGAGAGATCATGTTTCCTTAAAAGGAAGTCAGAAAATGAAAAAAAAATTCAGAGAAAGTATGAAATACCTCATTCAGAGTGAGAACAACTTTTAATGTAATTTAATGATGCATATGTTTAACACCAAAATGAATCCAGAACTTAGTGTTAAGGGAAGTTACTTTGCTGTGGAAAGTCCTTCTGTACATGTGTTGCTTTTACTTAGTAACGAATAGAGTATCTGTCTTGATCCTGGCAGGTTAGAATTGAGGTAGGCAGGGAAAACTAAACTGAATGAACGCTGGGAGAAAGAAAGCCGAGTCAGAGAGAAATCATGGAGCTGCCAGAGGAAAAAGAAAATTAAGAAAACACTTAAGAATTCTTACTTTGGTGTTCTTGTGGGATTCCTAATAATGAGAATAGGGGCTGTCTCTGACTCTATGTGAACTTTTTGGACCCCTTTCCTCCTACTGATCTTGTCCAGTCTTAAACGAGGGGACATGTCTAGTCTTACTGCATTGTACTGTGATATGTTTGGTTGATATCCCTGGATTGCATGCCCTTTTCTTTAGGGAACTAGAGGAGAAATGGATCTGGGAGAGAGGGGCATGAGGAGGTTGAGAGGATAGGAGGAAAAGGAAACTATAATTAAAATGAAATATATGAGAGAAAAATATGTTAAAAACATAAAAAGAGTTTCTTATGTGTAAGAAGTATCCACATAGTACTGTGTTACTGCTGTCAGTCTTGATAATACACCATCTTTAATTGAAGAAAAAAAAAGGTATAGAAGAGATGTTTCAAAGGTCATAATAGAAAACCAGTCAGCAACTAGTGCTTGATTTGGACAGTAATCAGAAGCCATCAATTTATAAAAGTAATTTGTGCACTTTAAAAATAAACATACCTTAAAGTCCAAAGGTCTTAAATCCAAGACATGATTTACCCACCTTTTCATTTTATGCCAGGAATAGAACAGGACCAATGTTAAGTGGAAGTTATGGAAATATGTGGCATCATAACCAGAAACAGAAGGATTACATTTGTCTTTGAACCTGTCAGAAGAGGGAAATTGACCAGTTAAGGCCCAGCCCTTACAGCAGCACAAATGAAAAGCTCAAAGTGCTTATATTATGTGAGGAAATGCCATGCCTATATTGTATGCTGCTGTTCCTTCTCAAAATAGTTAGCATGCATTAAAAAAAAGACAAAAAATAACTTTAACTAGAATAACTGAAATGAGTCATTTATAATTTCTTAAATTAGTGCATTGTGTTATTTATTATATTTAATAACTATAAAAGTCATGTAGCTTTTTCTCATTTGTGAATTTCTATTTATGAAGAAAAACAATTAGCTATCACACACACACTCACATGCACACACACACACATGCACTCATACATAGGCACACAGGCTCATACACGGAGATGGACTATATCATGTTATTCCAACCCAGCATTCACCACACACAAGATTGTATTTCTGCCTCTATATACACTTTACTAAGCATCCATTTTCAGTTTTACTACACTGAAGAGAATAAGTGTCTCTCTACATTGCATATTTTTAAAAAATATGAATGGGCTTAAGCTTTACCATATCTCTGACACATTTTCCCATCATCTCCAGTAGTGACAGCAGCATTCATGAGACTACGGTGGAGTGTGGAGCCAGTCAGGCTCTGGCAGAGCCTCCTCTGCCCCTGCCAACTCTGGTGCAGATCCAGGTGGAGCCGAAGATGCTTTCGCAGTCCTCATACCTTCTTTTTGTAACATGCTAATATTATAAGCTCATATAAAATATTAACATGCAAATAAACTCACCGCCATCCCCTCCCCAGCATAATAAATCTGCAAGACATTGTGCAGTTGTACTTTCTAAAATAAAGACTTTATATAGCTTTGGCTTTACAAGTTAAATAATTCTGCCACAGGTGGCACCATACACCTAGAATTGCTTTCTAAGAGAAGGTATCAGCTTTTAGGTGGACATTCCTAAGAGGTTCTTCTGAATTATACTTAAGACTGACTTATGTGTCTGAATTTTTGTAGTAATCAAATCACAGACCTGCTTCCCTGAATAAATGAGTAGACAGGGTTTGATGATTGATCTGCAAGTAGCTTTGTCTAGGGTGACCACAAACACTTGTGGTAACCAGCCATAAATGTTTAGACTACAGCTTCTTTATGGTAATGGTGATTAAATGAACCATTCATATTCTATCTATTTTCCAGCAGAAGGGGACTATTGCATGTAGGTAGCATGTCACAGGAAGAAAGGCAACAAGAAATGGGCATGGAATTAGATGCTGTGAATTTTTCAGTATCAAGTTACTCAAAAATTAGACAAAAAAAATTGTTGCACATCCCCTCCCCCACATGCTTGTTTGAGCAGAAGAAACCTGCCTTTGAATAATGTGATAGTTAGTAGTGATTGCCAACTTGACAGGTCTAGACAGGCAACAAGCTTCTGGGTATGTATGTCTGTGGGGGTTATCTAGTCCATTGAGGAGGAGAGACTCTAATGAGGTCAGCATCATTTCATTGGCCAGGGTCCTTAACTGCGTAGAATGGAGGAAGATTGGTTATAAGAATCATTTTTCTGTTTTCTGACTACAGTGTGGCAGACCACATGCTTCAAACTCCTCTTGCCATGACTTCTCCACTATGATGGAGTATACTACAGAACTGTGAATCAAAATAAACATTTTTCCCTTAAGCTGTTTTGTCAGGTATTTTATCATAACAATAAAATGTCTTATCTAAGAAACAATTGCTGGTGTGTGTGCTAGGACATTACTGTACTCTGGGACTACTCAAATTTCATATCCTAAATGACATTAATACTGCCTTCACTTTCTAATTAGAAATAATAAAATTATTCTAAATAGTCCAATAATTTCCATGATTCTATCAGAAAAGTATTTTTTATTTTTCACAAGATAATGTCCTATAATGTAATCCTAGTAATAATGCCAGAAACTGAAACATCCAAATGAGGGATGTTATGAACATGCATCATTTAGCACATAAAGAAGTTTAAGTCATGTGTGCCTACAAGTTCTCAGGGTCACATAATAGATTCTATGCTATGACATGTCCTAGTGAGCAGTATATTGACCAAACTCTATCAGCACTTGTCACCAAAATCTTTGTCATCAGAATTTATCAATCAGGGTCATGACATTTCTCTGGCCATGCAACCATGTGTCATTGAGGACTTTAGTCCTAAACAAGCAAACAAATGCCCCTACATTTTAAGCAATTTACTGTATCAATTAGTATTTTTCAGTAGCAAGCTGTTCCAAAAACACAGGGAAAGTACTACAAAGATAGGTTGGTGTAGGAGGGTTCTTCTGTATTTCTGTGCTTTCATTGGTTAAATAAAGAATGTGCCTTGGGCATTTGATAGGGCAGGACTTAGATAGGCGGGGAAAAGAGAACAGGATGCTGGGAAGAAGACTGAGTCAGGGAGAGAGCCTGCCATGAGGCCACCAGGGTCAGATGTGTTGAAATTTCCCGGTAAGCCCACTACGTCGTGGTGACTTACAGACTATTAAAATGGGTTAAAATAAGATGTGAGAATTAGCCAATGGAGGCTAGAACTAATGGCCAGGCCGTGTGTTAAATGAATCCAGTTTGTGAGTGATTATTCCGGGTATAAACCAGGACCAAAAGCAGGCCATACGGCCATGTGACCAGGGAGCCAGGCAGGACAGAACGAAAGGGCCCGCGTTGTTCTCAGGTGCTAGAAACACAGCTTCCACCTCTTACAACAATAGGTCCACGGTTAAAAAGCACTTGTTGATAAGTCTAATGACTAGAGTTTAATTCCCAGACCTCACAGAATGTTAGTAGGAAAATATTTCCCATAAGATATTCTATGATCCCCATGTATACCATGCACATATGAACACAGAGACACACACTAAATAAATAAACAAATGTGTGTTTTAAAGATCAAAAAGTATTTGGAGTAGACAGATACTTAAAATGGTGCAAAGTTTTGAAAGACAGAAATACATTAGGCAAGTATGTGACATCTGAATTTCAGCACACTCAGAGGAAAATTATGTGGGGAGACACTCCAGCTACCTGTGTCATCTAAACATGGATAAGTTTACCAGAAGTCTCAAAATGATTTTCTGACTGTCTTCTGTCAACACTCATGTACTTGCTCAGGACAAAATTTTCAAAGCCATTGAAACACGTCTTGGTCTTTCAATTTACTTAATCTATGTAAGTCTTTATCATTGGTAGAGTCAAGAACTCCCTATATTGGCAAAAGATTCTGTGAAATCTATATTGTGGATGCTGTATTTGAAAGATAGCTGATAATGTAAGTGGAAACAGGAACTGACTGAATGATATCAGTATTGCACAATGAAGGATTTTCCATAGGAACTGGACCTTCGGGACTACTAAGAGGTCAATATGTTGCTCCTGAGAACACCACAGCATCAGCAGCCACAGACTTTAGGAAGCTAATTACAGGCTTAGAGATAAAAATCTTGGTGCTTTCTCTTCTAGTAAAGGAATCAATTGCTCCTCCAACTCGAAGGCTGCTGATGCTCTGGGGCTCTTAGGAACATCTTTTCAACCTCGGATAACTCTCAATCAGAGTACACTTTGGAGTCCAAGAAGCATAATAAAATGCCATAGTAATAAAAAACCCTTTTCACAGGTGTGAGAAAGACAATTAACGTTCCCTGAGTTTGAATAGGAGTCTGGAAGTTAGTTGTGCCTGGTTCATTATGAGGGACACCATGTTGGAGAGAAGTTTGAATAGTAGGGAAGGGGTAACTAGAAATACAAACAAATAATAGCTGACTAATGGGAAGAGCAGCAGACAGGTGTTCCAATATTGCTAAGTGATCAGTTTGTGTGTGTGTATGTGTGTGTGTATGTGTGTGTGTATTTCCTTGTTATATACATATATACATATATAACTTGTATGTATGTATGTGTGTATGTATGTATGTATATACCAGGTATGATTACCCAGAAAGTTACTAGTGTCCATTTCATACAAATAGGATATACAAGCTTGATCCTTCTCTGCCATTCCTTCTCTTCCTCAATACTTTAGAAGAAAGGGAAAAGCAGATGAGAAAAAGGGTGAATCAATGTGAAGAAGAGGGTTAAACCCTCCCCATCATCCTGCTGCCCTTATGGATCTGCAGTCACTGTATGAGACACATGTCAAAGAGTTGGGGGCAGTGATAGTGAGACTCAACTTGAAATACTGAACCATTACTCCATGATTGCATACAAATAGTAACTGAAACTTTTTCTACAACTGGAAAGAAGAACTTTCATCAACTAGTAATTCATGTGAAATGAGGCATACTTGAAATAACGTAGCTGAAGACAATCATTTAAAGCAAACAAAAACAATTGCTGTTGGCTTGCCTGGGCTTTAATATGCCTTATACTTCACCACTTCAAAAATATCTACACTAACTCTCCCAACTTTCCCTCTTATTTTCTTCATTATCGCT
>JAQHUG010000105.1:6346094-6358584 GCA_028555095.1 Dicrostonyx torquatus | reverse complement strand
ATTGTTGTTAAATTCTAACTTTACTCCATGGTGATCCAATAAGACACAGGTGGTTACTCCAACTTTTTTGTATCTGTGGATGTTTGCTTTGTTACCTAGTGTATGATCGATTTTTGACATGGTTTCATGGGAT
The DNA here is from genome assembly GCA_028555095.1 of Dicrostonyx torquatus. NCBI lineage: Eukaryota > Metazoa > Chordata > Mammalia > Rodentia > Cricetidae > Dicrostonyx > Dicrostonyx torquatus. The sequence goes on along the minus strand of JAQHUG010000105.1, from coordinate 6,358,451 downwards.
GCTGAGAAGAATGTGTATTCTTTCCTGTTGGGTGGGATGTTCTATAGATGTCTATCAAGTCCATTTGATTCATTACATCTGTTAGATCTAGTATTTCTTTGTTAAGTTTCTGTCTGGATGACGTGTCCATTGGTGAGAGAGGACTGTTGAAATCTCCTACTATTTGTGTGTGGGGTTTCATGTGTTCTTTGGGTTCTAGAATCGTTTCTCTTATATAAGTGGCAGCTTTTACATTAGGGGCGTAGATATTCAGGATTGAGATTTCATCTTGATGAATTTTTCCTGTTATGAGTATGAAGTTCCCATCTCCATCTCTTCTGATTGATTTTAGTTTGAAGTCGATTTTGTTAGATTTTAGTATAGCCACACCTGCTTGTTTCTTAGGGCCATTTGATTGAAAGACCTTTTGCCAACCCTTTACTCTGAGAAAATATCTCTCTTTGTTGTTGAGCTGTGTTTCGTGTAAACAGTAAAATGTTGGATCCTGTTTTTGTATCCATTCTCTTAACCTGTGCCTTTTTATATGTGTTGAGACCATTGATATTAAGCAATATTAATGACCAGTGGTTGTTAACTCTGGTTATTTTCTTTTTGGTTGTAGGGTTTGTGTGCTTCCTTACTTTGAGATGTGATGGTGGAGGGTTGTTAGATGTCTGTGTTATTATGGATATTGTTTGCTTACTTTAGTTGTGGTTTACCTTCTAGTACTTTTTGTAAGGCTGGGTTTGTGGCTATGTTTTGCTTAAATTTGTTTTTATCCTGGAATATCTTGTTTTCTCCATCGATGGTGAAAGAAAGCTTTGCTGTGTATAGTAGTCTAGGCATGTATCCATGGTTTCTGAGTGTCTGAAGCACATCTATCCAAGACCTTCTGGCTCTCATGGTTTCCTTAGAGAATCGGGTGTAATTTTTCCTTTGCAGATCTTAATATTCTTTCTTTATTCTGTATGTTTTTTGTTTTTATTATTATATGGCGAGGGGATTTTTATTTTGATCCAGTCTATTCAGTGTTCTGTATGCTTCTTGAACCTTCATAAGGATGTCCTTCTTTAGGTTGAGAAAGTTTTCTTCTAAAATATTGTTGAATCTATTTTCTGGGCCTTTGAGGTGTAATTCTTCTCCTTCTTCTATCCCTATTATTCTTAGATTTGGTCTTTTCATGCTGTTCCAGATTTCATGCATGTTTTGTGTTACGAATTTGTTGGATTTGTTGTTTTCTTCTATCAGTGAGTTTATTTTCTCTATTGTATCTTCAGTGTCTGAGATTCTTTCTTCCATCTCTTGTATTCTTCTGTTGGTTATACTTGTCTCTGCAGTTCCTGTTGGTTTATCTAGCTTTTACATACCCAGCCATCTCTCAGTTTGTGTTTTCTTCATTGCCTCCATTTCAGTTTTCAGGTCTTGAACTGTTTCCTTCACCTGTTTGATTGATTTTTCTTAGCTTTCTAGGGTATCTTTGAGGTATTTATTCATTTCTTCTAACTTTTTGTTAGTCTTCTCAAACCTTTCTTTAAAGGAGTTTTCCACCTCTTCTTCAATGGTCTCTATCACTTTCATAAAGTTACAGTTAAAATCGATTTCTTCTACTTCTTCTGGTTTGGGTTGCTCAGGTCTTCTTGTTGCATAATCGCTGGATTCTGGTGCTGTCATGTTGCTTTTCAGGTTGTTGTAATAACTCCTGGATTGGTGCTTGCCCATCCTTTCCCCTCTTATTAGATCTACTGGTACTGGTAATAGCCAGAACCTGGAAACAACCTAGGTGCCCTTCAATGGAAGAATGGATCCAGAAAGTGTGGAATATATATACATTAGAATACTACTCAGAGGTAAAAAACAATGACATCTTGAATTTTGCATGCAAATGGATGGAAATAGAAAACTTTATCCTTAGTGAGATATTTCAAACCCAAAAAATGAGTATGGTATGTACTCACTCATTAGTGGACCTTAGCCATTAACATAGATAGGCATTCTTCAAATCTTTCAGAGACCTTCAGAATATGGCATTTAAAATGTTTTAAAAATATAGGATGTTTCATGCAGTGAGATACATATGCTCCTGTCAGCACCAATTATTTCAAGAGGAATAGGGCCATTGAAAAGACTCCTTATGGAGTTGATTAGCCATTTGGACAAAAAAACATAAAACTGTTCTTGCCTGAACTCCTTGATGAACTGGACATGCAGGACCCACAGAGAAATGACTGCTGAACTTGCCTCAAGGTGAGACCGTCTTTCAAGATATTCTGCAGGAAACAGATGAAAGTGACTGACAAAAATTCCAATATAGGGAGAATTGACTTTGAAATTTCCTGCTTCTTGCAAAAGTCTGCTGGATACTATAGTCCTGTAAGCTGAATATGGATGCCTCAATGGTACAGAAAAACTTTGGGTGACTGTCAGGCCCAAAATGTCTCTGTCATTTCTAGAGTTTTGGAAGTTTCTTACAATGCACTTTCTGCCTACTCTAGCAATATTTTATCCTTCTGAAGTCTTTGATGGAGTTGAAGAATATAATTATAAATATAGTTTTTTCATTATGATAAAAAGATAAAATAGATATAAACATTGTAACTGTAATTATTACTTGGTACCTGCTTTGTTATATGTAAGTTTACTATGTTAATGTTAAAACCTTTCTTTTTTTTAAACAGAAAGTGAAGGTAATGTGGGATTTCCTCTGTGTGCTGTGAATACCATTGTTAATAAATGACTGCTTTGGACCTATAGCAGGGTAGAACTTACATAGGCAAGGAAAACTAAGCTGAATGCTGGGAGAAAAGAGACAGAGTCAGAAGAAGTCGTGGAGCTAACACCAGAGACAGACATGCTGAAACTTTGCTGGTAGACCATGGCCTCGTGGTGATGCACAGATTAATGGAGATGGGTTAAATTGAAATGTAAGAGTTAGCCAATAAGAAACTAGAGCTAATGGGTCAACCATGGAGGCAATGGGTCAATCATTGGTCAACCAATGATTTAAATAATATAGTTTGTGTGTGATTATTTTGGTTCTGAGCGGCTGGGATGAACAAGCAGCTTCTAACAACAAAAAGGTGTGCTGCTTTGGGAAAGAGGTTATGTTTTTGTTACCATAAATAATGAAAGACTGTGGATTCATTCATGGTTGAGGAAGATCAAGTTTGAGTGATGACAACCCCCTGAAAATCCTGGCTGCTGCCATAAAGAAATAAACATAGAAGTACTAAAAGACACATGCTCTATATTTTTCCTATTCAGAGGACTCATTTCCAAAAACATAAATAACTCAAGAAGCTGTATTTTAAAAAATAATCCATTTTTAAAAAATGGGGTACAGAATTCTCAACAGAAAAGTCTCAAATGGCCAAGAAACATTTACAAAATTTTTTAACATCCTTAGATATCAGGGAAATGTAAATCAAAAAGACTCTGGGACAGCTGTTAAAATGGTAAAGCTCAAGAACAAAAGAGGCAACTCGTGCTGGAGAGGATTGGAGCAAGGGATATATTCCTCTGTTGATGTTCGGTGTGAAAACTTGTACAGTCACTTTGGAAATTAATATGGTGGTTTCTCAGAAAATTGGGAATCAATTTACCTGAAGACCTAGTTAGAATATTTTTGGGCATATACCTAAGATACTCTCCATCATACCAAAGGATACTTGTTAAATTATGTTCATTGCAAAACAATTCCTAATAGCCAGAAACTGGACAAGCTATGTGAACCTCAACTGATGGATGGGTAAAGAAATTATGATACATCTACATGATGAAATATTATTCAATGGTTAAAAAATTCATGAAATATTCAAGAAAATGGACACCAACTACAATAAAAAGTATCCTAGTGAGGTAACTCAGAAACAGGAAGACAAGTATGGTATATATTCCTTATAAGTTGATATTAGCTATTAAGTACATGACAGCTAAGATACAATTCAGAGACAGAGAGGTAAGATAAATAAGAAGGCTCTAGGTAGAAAGCATGTATCTCTCTGGAAAAGTAAAATAGAATAGATTTTATGAGTGGATGGGGGCAGGAGGGGTTGGAGTAGCAGGGATCATGTGAGTGGATGGGATGGAGGGAGAGAGTATGAAAATAGACATTGAGAACTGGGGAAACTTGTGGTGGTAATGTGACAATCTAGTGAACAGGAAAGTTCCTGGAACTTATGAGGGTGATGTTAATGAGGACACCTAATAATAGAGGATATGAAGTCTAAACTGTATATCCTTTTAGCCAGGCAAGGCTTCCATTGGTAAAATTGAGTTAAGTTCATTTGACTTGTTGGTAGAGGATGTGCAATGGAGATCTCAAAGAACTCAGACTGATGCTAAGACAGAAAGTTTCCCTCCAAAAACCAAGAGTGGGTCCCCATTGCTGTGGACAATTCCTAGTCAGCTCAATGAGTGTAGAGAGATTGCAAACTGTTGCAGGTTTGAATTTTCACCCTAACATTTTAGTCTCTTAAGTCCAAGAAGGCACTCTGCAGGCTACTGAAAAAGACCCGGATACCAATCCAGCTACAAAGCTCTTCTCTTACAATCTCCCTTGCCTGAAAAATATACTGGGGCAATAGTAGTACAGAACATGTGTGAGGGGCCAATCAGTGTTTGGTTTAACTTGAGGCCCTCTTCATGAGAAGTAGTTGAGGCCCTACAATACCTGTGTGGCCAGAAATCGGAGACTTGATATCCCAGAGACCTATGGTAAGATCAAATATAAAATGAAATGATTCCTAATGATGTATTACTATAATCATAGGTCAGTGCCTTTTCCAATTTTCATCAGAAAAATCTCCTTTTGAAGCAGATAGGAATGGGTGCAGATAATCACATCAAGGCATTATACAGAGAGATTCCTAATTAAAGATCTTTTTGGGGTTTATCCCCTGAGAGACTGGAGAACCCTATTGAAGAAGAGAAGAAAAGAATTTAGAAGTCAGAGGGGATAGAGGACATCAGGAAAGCATGGCCCCAAACCAGCTATGTAGATTCCATATAAACTTACAGAGACAGGAGCAAGTCCAGAACCTGCATGGATCTGCACCAGCTCCTTTGAGAATATGTTATGATGTTAGCTTGGTGTTCCTGTGAGACTTCTAAAAGCAGTACTAGGCATATACTGACTCTTTTGCATGTTCTCTTTTGCATGTTCTTGAGAGTCTTTTCCGCCTATTGGGTTGCCTTGTCCAGCCTCAGTAGGAGGGCTTTCTCTTTGTCTTATTGTATCTTGTTTTGTTCTGTCTGATGGGTCTCTTGGAGACTGCTCTTTTCTGAAGAGAAAGCAGAGGATATGTGTGGGGGTGCAGCTAGGAGGAATGGAGTGAGAGGAAACTGTTGGGATGTATTATATGAGAAAATAAGAGTAGGTTAATGGAATCAATAAAGCTATTGTGCAAAATGTTATATTCTTTAGATTTCCAGTTTACTTCTCTGTAAAATGTTTAAAAATAAAGTAGGCTTTGGTTAAAGGGAATAGAGTTAATACTTAATATATTCTGGCAATCTTCCTTATACACAAGTCTCTGAATCCTTTTTTCAGATTTAAAAAATAGGTGACAAGCATCATTTCTTAAACATATTGTGCCCTTAAATCTTGGCTAATTGTTATGTGATTAAAGAAATGCAATACTTCCTAAGTCACCAAAAACTGATAAGTGTTTATAAAAATGTACTTTTGCTTATTGGTTGCTCAGATGCAGAGAACAATTAATTTAATCAACATCGCTGGTCAGATGCAAAACAAAATACTTCTTTGTGCCCTCTATTGAATAATAATTGAATCTTATTTAATGGGTAAAGTACCATCAGTTCAGTCAGTCTTCCAGTATTAATTAAACAGAATTTGGCATTCAGTAATGCAAAACTATGACAAGAGAGTTAGTTGGATCAAATCAAGCATTAGAGAAATAATATTTATGAGACACAATAAAATCAAATACTATTAATGTTTTAGAGGGGGGATTATTTGTAATTTTTAAATTTGCTTTTCACATGAATTTCTTTAAACTATACTATAAAACCTTAGGAGTGATTATTTATTCACCCATATAAAACTGGCACACATGGTTGTCATTTATCAATTAACAGATGTGATGGGATAATGCTCTTTGTGCACTACAGAGATTGTCACTCATATTTGTTTTATAAAATGCTGATTGACCAGTAGCTAGGCAGGAAGTATACATAGGGTGACCAGTCTAAGGGAATTCTGGGAAGAGGAGAGGCATACAAAGGAGAAGTAAGATGAGAATGCCTTACTGAGAAAGGTACCAAGCCATATTGCTAAACATGGGCAAGAATTGTGGGTTTATTTAAGTTGTAAGAGCCAGGTAATAATAAGTCTGAGCTAATTGGCCAGGCAATTTATAATTAATATAAGCCTCTGTGTGTTACTTTGGGACCAAATGTCTGTAGGACAGGGTGCGACAGAAACATAAGTCTACAAACATATTTTAAATTGAGAATATTAGATAATTTTTGTTTTTAGTTTTTATTTCTCCTTTGTTGATGGTGAAGCCTTGTTAACCAATTATCTTTAAGTTAGGTTGTGGCTTTCTAGGACCCAGAGAAAAATGGGTGCTCGACCCAGGTGCTCTCTCTCTCTCTCTCTCTCTCTCTCTCTCTCTCTCTCTGTCTCTGATTCCTTCACCACACAGCTGAGCTTGGACTTCTAGTTCTGGTTTCCTGAGTTTTTTCTGTTATAATAAATAAAAACATAATTGTTTATTTTTGAACTGGCTTGGTTCTTTCCCAAATAAAGTTAGCTTCTACACTTTATTTAAACATTAAATGTAATTCTCAATTTTATATGACATATGTTTCTTTAATGATTTTATTTTACTCAAAAGAAATAGAGCTAATAAAAGCAACCATCTGCAAACAAATAGCCCAGAACTTAAATTCTATCTATACTCAACCAATTCTTAGTAGTTAAGCCAAAATCCCCAAGCACTGACCCTCTGAAATCACAGAAGATGTGGCTCATTCTATTATGTTGCCAATATTAATGGCAAACACATATTTATGGTGACACTGAGTATTCAATTCTGGCCAATTTTCTAGAGTTTAAATTCATTCCACAAATTTCCAAATATTACTGCAAAGATAAATAAGAAGAGAGAGTAGATCTTTCTGAGAACATCATACTAAGAAGCTAGTGCACTAAAAAAACACAGCCAGGGGGGTGAATCTCTTCAATGATATTTTACTTACTCTTTCATTTCTCTTTTAGTAGTTTCTTATTAGTGAAATGTTTGAATATGCTGTATTGTGACTTCACATTTTTAACTGAATCCAAGTACTAGTTTTGACATAAGATTTAGCCCCTTACTAGCAACTATTTTAATGTCTGTTTTATGTCACCTGTCTTTTTGACAGGAAATGAAATATATACTTTGCAACAAGTTAGTTTCACTCCTTAATGAGAAGAGTGACTTCAGAAATAGGTTATGTACATGTCATTGTTAGATTATAATTTCCTGTTTCTATAGCATTTTAAAAGACACTAGTGATTTAATTATTAAGCCATAATAAAGAATTTCATCAAAAATTATAAGGCATTGAGTAACTGATTTGCTATTGCCACAATGTAAGATGGAGTTACCTTGTAGGTACATGCACAAAAAAGGCAACTTTTAACTCAATACAGTGTATGTGGTGAAAGCCATTGTTGAAATAGAAGTATAATGGGAACATTATTTTGACACATCCCAAAGATGTAGAAGAGAGATAAAAATATAATGTGTGACACAATATTACCCAGAAGAGATTTAAAGATTAATTTTCAGTGATTTCTTTTATTTATCTGTGATACCATTTCTGTTTAGTTGCAAACCATAAATGTTTCCTAAAACATTATAGAGTTAAAATACAGTTCTGTGCCATATTTGCCTCTTTTTATTGCTAAAAAGGAAATTTAAATTACTTTGTTTAAATCATATTGAAATAAAACTAATACTAAAGATATTAAATAAGATAGCAAACTAGGAATAATGTCCCCTTTTTACTGAGATAAGCATCCATAACATGATTATGATAAATAAAAATGTGTTATTAGTCCATTGTTTACACATTCCCATTTCAATATGAGTATGAATGATGATTCACTATTTTTTCATCACTATGGATGAGAAAATTAAGGCTCCTCAATTATCTGTGTTCTGAGTTCTTCAAACAGAGATGTTAAGCTAAATACATGATATTCCTTCTGCAGTATTTTTACTGAAGCAAATCCAATAATGATTTCAAAAGTCAAAGTCAAAATTCCTGCTGTTTAACCTTTCTCAGATCTGTATTTTCACAAATTGTTGGTATGCTGACAACATCCATTTTACAATTCAATCTCTATTTCAGAGGGTTTGCAACTGATTCCCCAAACTCTTTTACTTGTACATCTAATAAGCACCTGACATTTAATGTGTTCAGACCAACACAGCTGATATCTGCTCATAAAGTCCTAATTTGTTCTACCTACCTGTCCTAATTTGTTCCATATCCATAGACATGTTTCTGTCACTTGACACAAAATTTTCAAGTATTAAACCTAAGCTGCATGTTCTTCATTTTCCCACTTTTTTCTTTTAGATTTTTGAAAAAGAAAAACAAACTATCTTTTTTTTATTTTACATATCAATCCCAGTTCCCACTCCCTTTCCTCCTCCCATGTTCTTCCTTTTTTCTGCTTATTACCCTATTTTTAGTAGTAAACCACATTCTATCTACCTTCAGACATGCATAACAATTTTGGACCTTTTCTAGCACCTACTCCATAACAAAACTCTGTTACATCCTGTCAAAGTCAATGAGAAGTTGCTTTTGTTCTCTAAAATTTTTTCTAATGTTACAGGGATAGCCATGATTTTTTTGAATTAATTTTTTTTTAAATTTAAAAGAAAAATTTACATTTACTCCCATTGTCCCAGGCCCCCCCCGTTTCCCCCATACCCCACTACCCTCCCCCTGCTTTCTTAAGATGGGGCAGGATACCCTGCCCTGTGGAAAGCCCAAGACCCTCCCCTCTCCATCTCTGTCTAAGAAGGTGTGCATCCATATGGAATAGGTTCACAAAAAGCCAATACATGCAGAAGAGATAGGTCCCTGTGCCATTATCATTGGCTTCTCAGTCAGTCCCCATTGGCAGCCACATTCAGAGAGTCCGGTTTGGTCATATGTTCATTCAGTCCTGGTCCAGCTGGATTTGATGAGCTCCCAATAGATCAAGCACACTGTCTCAGTTAGTGGGCCAATCCCTCATGGTCCTGACTTCTTTGCTCCTCTTCTCCCTCCTTCTGCCATCCTTTTGAAGATAAATTTGATCACTGCAAGATACAGCAGTAGGTGAAGACAGAGGCTTCATCGGCCTCAGAGGGTTCATCAACTGCATAGAAGCTCCTCACATTGTCTTTGTCCTATCTGCTAAAGGATCTGAATTTGTTGTTCCTCTTTCTTAAGTTCTTTTCTCTCCAATAGTTACACAAGGCTCTCCTTATACTTTATGGTCTTTGTCTAAATGCCAATTACTCATGTAGTTTTTAACTACCCAGCATAAAAGAATAACATATTTGAATTTAGCAAATCTTCACTCTTGTGCGATATTTGATCACATTTTGTGAAAATGTGTTGCTGTTTTATTCTGATTGGTTTAAAAAGAGCTGAATAACAAAGAGCTAGGCAGAAGAGGATAGAAGGGACTTCCAGGGAGAGATAGGAACTCAGGGAGAAATATGAGGTGAAGGAATTTTCCAGCAAGACACAGAGCAAGTTGGATATATGGTATTGAACACTTGGCAGCAAGCACCATGTACTAAGTGGAGCCCCATGGTGCTGACCTGATGACCTGATGGTTTAAGTTTTGGCTCATGTGGTCAGAGAAGTCTGCAAGGCTGCAAAAACCAGGTCCAGACTGAGAAAGCTCTGAAGACAGTCATAAAAAGAAAGGAATAGTTTGGAAATAATAAGTAAAGTCTTTTTTTTTTTAAAAAAAAAAGCAGATTATATGTAGTACATATAAGCATGGGAAATACTTTACCACAGGACATTTTAAACACTAATGAACAAAAATCTATAGCTGCTAAGAAATATTGTAGTCTAGAAAATCTGCTGAATTAAACATCCTATATATTTCTAAAATGTCTCAACTTCAGAGTGGAAGATAGGAATTGTGTTGCATTCAGGGAGAAATTATTCTTTTGATACCCAGGAAACAAAAAATTGTGATATATTCAAAATTAATAAAGATCAGATTTGACTAGTATAGAATTCTTGGGGATCTTGTTGGCTACCGAATCTTTATGATTTATTATTACATGCCATCCTTTTATAAGACAAGGATGGAGGTTTTTATTATAGTTTGGTTACACTGTCAAAGACTTAAAGTTGACAGATGTCTTTTACCTGCTCAAAACTGGAGTAGAAAACATCTTTGGTTGATTTGTGCACACTGCACATCCATACTTGTGTTGATACAGATATGTATATTACCTTTAAAAGTTGTGTATGTGTGTGATTTCAAAACAAAAGGACCAGGTACCAATGAAGACAAGTAGCCCAGGTGATCCAGACTTTGATAATATCTCTGTGGCAGTTTCCTAAAAAAAAAATTGCATCCAAAACAAACTCAAAGTGACTAATTAAAATGGCTCAACCTCAAAGACTGCTCCAAACTGAACTTTAGACAAACTCTGTACTTTTCCAACACAGAGACTAGACAAGAAATTATACTGCTAGCTTTCCCAGTATTAAAAGATTATTGGAATTAACTCTGTGTTTCCTAAATATGTTGTCACCATCAGACAGTAAAACATGATGTCTACATTCTCAAGAGGTGGGGTGGGTGTTTGGGGGACATTTGATGGGTTATGGATGTTTTTCATTGTTTAGGATAATTATTTGCAAGTTGTTATGGGTTATGGTCTGGGAGAAAACTAAGGAAAGGAAGCTAAATGCAGGAATCTCTTTCTGAAAAGAAAAAAGTGTGAATATAGGAATGACAGGATAAAACAGATTATGGAATTTACTTTTAATGAAAACACAATTACTAGTCTAAATATTTTATTTTGATATATATTTTTGCATATTTATATAAACTTAATGTTATTTTTGTTACAACATACTGTAAGGTATCATACATATGCAACTCATTTAGAATTTTAATGTAATGTTCTAGTCATTGGTACCTACTATTAAAATGTATTTAGGACAATTAAGATAACAATCAAACTTTTAGTAAGGGTTTAGATGTAGACAAAAATAATCTCTATTTAGCCTCATGTATTTCAGATAGATAAGTGGTCTTCAAACACTTCAGAGGTCTACAGATTAGGACATTTAAGATAGTTTATTGATGTAAGACTTTTCATGACAAGGAGATCCGATGACTACAGGCAGCATCAATCTGCTTCAGAAAAAGATTATAAGCATCAAAGAAACTCCATATGGAGTTTGCTTTCAATGTGGTAAGGCTGACTGGGCAAGAAAGTGTCCTTGCCTTGACTGCTGAGAGTATGCTGTCCAAATTGGAAAAGTAGGAAGCTGAGTGCCAAACAATGACAAGACAAGAGGAATCAGTCCTTCAAAATTCCTGTTTCACAAAAAGTCAGTCATGTACTCTGGGCCTGTAGGCTGAAGATTTATGATCTAATGTTGCATAAGAACCTTGGATAAATGTCCATGTAGTCAGCTGTTTTTGTCCTTTATAAACTTTTGAAAATTGCTTGCTCTGCACTTGTGTAATATTTTATTCTTTTCAAATCCCTCAATGGGTTGAAGAGTAGATAGCTAATACATTTTCTTTGCTACCAAATTCAGAAAAGAAACTTATAGAAGTGTAAAGTTTATAATGTTAAAAGACATAAAAGCTAAAGTTGTTTATATGAGAAAATAATTTATAATCTAAAAAGATATTCTTAGGTTGGTAATACAAGTTAAAATAGAAAGTGATTTAGGTATAAAACTTTGGAAACACCAAGATAATAGCTAATAAAGTACTTTCTCCAAAGTTGCCAAATACAAATGAACTGGACATTGTGAATGACATCCTTACTTGATAATTGTTCCTATTGCATATGGTTTTACTGTGTTATTTTCAAATATTTTTTATTTAGACAGATGAGGGGAAATATTGCAGGATATTTAAATACACTGTGTGAAAAAGGTGTTGTTTTGTTCTTATTGGTTTAATAAAGGGAGGACAGGTGGGACTTCCAGGGAGTGATAGGGACTCAGGAAAGAATGTGAGGCCCAGGGATTTTGACAGTGATATATGGAGCAAGTTGGATTTACAGTTCTGAGCAGAAGTAACGAGCCACATGGCAGAATGCAGACTAATACAAATGGGTTAACAAGTTTTACTAGCTAGTATTGAACAAGTTT
>JAQHUG010000105.1:6285373-6303656 GCA_028555095.1 Dicrostonyx torquatus | reverse complement strand
GAGGTAACAAACCACAAGCTTCATGACAAAATAAAAAATAATAGAAATAGCTTAAATTAAGTTGTAAAAGCTAGTTTAATAATCAGCCTGAGCTAATACACAAAAATTTGTAATTAATTTAGGTATGCTCATAATGAGTTATCATAATTTCTGCTGGGTCTATTCCTGCTAAGTGAAGAAGTCTCAAGTTTCCTTCAGAATCAATTCAGAAACTTTTTTATACATAGGTCTTTATTTTTTTACTATGTGTGGTGAAAATGTTCATTCTTAAATATTATTTTCTCTCCTCATAAAAATACCTGTAATAAAATGAGTAGAAGGTAGCATGACTAAGATGCCATCAAGCACTGAATCCAAGCAAACCATATGTGTATTATATAATTTCTTTTCTACCAGAACCAAGAACCAATTCTTTCTCAGCCTCAGTTGATAATTTTCTTGGACCATTTATGTTCTTGAAGCCTTGTAAGGTTTGAAATAAATTGCTTTGTTCTTAAGTAATTAATCCAAATGTGGGCCATAGCCAGTTTATTCCTCCCAGAAAATTTTGAAAATCATTAAGAGATTGTAATTGATCTCTCCTGAGTTGTAATTTCTGTGGTTGAATTTTCTGTAAAAAATATCTTATATCCTAAATAATTGATAAAATCTCTCCTTTGTATTTTTTTTCCCAGTAGCAAATAGTAACCCCAAGCAAGGCAAAATTCTCTTTACTACATCAACATTTTTCTAAGGGTTTTGTATCCAAATCAGTCAGTAAGCTATCATCAATATAATGTTAAATTATAGATTGAAAAAAACTTTAAAAGTTATTTGTAACAGATGTTGTACAAAATATTGACAAAAGGTGGGGTTAACATTCCTTGTGGAAGAATTTTGCAATGATAATTTTAAACAGGTGTAGGCAATGTGAAGGCAAAGTTTTCTCTATCCTGTTCTTATAAAGCTATAGTAAAAAAAGTATTCTTTTAAATAAATTATTATAATAAGTCATCATTTAGGTAATAAAGAAGACAAGAGGATTCCAGGCTATAAGGAGACTATTGGCTATATCATCTTATTTATAGCTCCCAGACATATTACTATTCTCCATTTTCCTCATTTCTATTTAATAATATATATAGGAAAATTCAAAGTATTGGTTGACTCTTTAATATGTTGAACATTTAGCTGCTCTTCTACCAGTTATTCCAGTAACTATAATTTTTCTGATGTCAAAGGTCATTTTTCCATCCACAGCTTTGTGAGTGAGCCATTTTAAAAGTAAAACTGTTGGTACCTTTCAAATCCAACAGCTGTAGTGATCCACTCATTTACAACATCAACAGTCTGTGACAGCTCTTGGTAATATCTTTTAATGATTTTCTCAGAAGGATTTTTTTATCTTATTATTTGTTTCTGAAATTGGAGGAATGTTAGTCTGTGTTTTACACTGGTACAACAAATCACGTGCCCATAAATTTATTGCTATGTAGTCACATATGGTTTTAGTTTTCCTATCTGTCCTTCTGAGCCCACACAGTCAACTCATGCTGTACTTTGTTTTGTCTGAAATAAAGCTAGAAGTTATTATTTACCTCCTGAAGAGGCTATCTGGATGCCAAGATTTTGGTGAAATTATTATTACATCTGCACCTGTGTCCATCAAACCCTCAATTTCAGTACCTCTCTGCTCCTTTGCTAACGTAAAGGCCATAGAAGGACAAATTGAGGCTACCCTACCTGTAGTTGTCCCCTGGAAATAATCACTGTTTTAAAAAAACTTGCAATTGGATTGAGGCTTGTAAGGGTTGTGAGCTGGTTCAGGGTATTGGGGTGTTTGTTTTCCTCTGGTTTTTCTTATTGGATGTAGCTTCTGAGTCACCCTAAACAAACAATTAACAGCATGCCTAAGGTTGCATCAGACAGTTATTAAAGCCATGTGCCCTATTTTCTGCACTTGTCCAACATCCTTACACTTCCTTTATTAAATGTTAAAGCTTTCCCTCTAGTCTCTCTTCAGGATAATGTTCTTTTTTTCTTATTCTGATGTTTCTTCTCTGCCCCAGCCTACCTTCTTCCCTGAAAGTTATAACATTAGTATTTAATAGATGATTCTGTCCTTTAAGACTAACCTGCTTTTAGTTCTGTGACAAGAAAGAGCTTAAGTTTTTATTTTAATTTTATTTGTTAGTTTTTAAATTTACACTCATTGGCATTTCTGAACAGTAAGTATACCCCAATATTGTTCCCCAAAGTAGCTGGCACAAAGACTTCCCTAGCTAAGCCGTCTCCCAAGCCTGACTAATGCCTTCTTTCCAGCTTTAAGATCATCCTAAGCCTTTTTCTGAGATTGATTTAGACTTCTAATGGTAATCAGTAGGACTACTCTTCGTATGTGAAGAGTTCATCTTGCAGTGGCCTTGAACTCAGACACAGACGCTGTGTTTCAATCTTATGCATCTTGAGAAAACTCATTAAGATGAATATTGTCTCAAAATAAACAGGCAAAATAAGGATGCTATATACATGTATGTGTGTGCTTACATTTGACTTATCACTCAGTTGTGAAATCAGAATGCAGAATGCAGGCTATTCAAGAGCTGAAAAGAAAATACTTCTCTGGGACCAAGAAGCAATAGCATGGCTTGAGGATATAGCAGCTGTTGACATAATACATTTTGAATCTAACATAATTGCTTAGAGAAATAAAAGAAGATATTAAATACTCTATAAACTTTATTTTAGAGAGTCAACTTTCATGTCATTTAGGTAATAATAATGAGATCCATCAAGTATAATCAAAATGTTATTTGTCTTCTTGCTTGCTGGAGCCATAATGAGCTCAAATTGCATTTGAAAATGAAACTACATAGAATATACTTTTTGTTTTGATATTGTATAATAATACATTAAGTTATATGGTTATGTTTCTTTTCCAAGTAATTCTGTTCCATACAAGAGAGCAAAGGAAGAAAGTTTTGTAGCATGGAGAGATGGAGAGATGGCTGTAGGTTAAGAATGCTTGCTATGTAAACATAAAGACTAGATTTTAGATGACAGCACCCAGGAAACAAGAAGGACATGTTCATACACACACCTACTACGTCCACTCTACTTAAGTTGTAATGACTTCTATCCTAGCTGTAAACAAGCAAGCATATACAAACACCAAAACAAAACACAGAGTCCTGGCTTCAGGTAGAGACTCTGCCTCAAAGGAACAATTAATGATGGATAATAAACACTGCTTCCCGGGCACTTGGCATTCACAGGTACACATGTCTGCACACACACACACACACACACACACACACACACACACACGTTCATACACTATACACATATATACCACTCAGCTACATACATAGCGAAGGAGGTTGAACCATTATACAACCAACTCATTCAGAATTCAAAGAAATATTAGTAAAAAGTAATCTTGCTCTTGATTTAAAAAAGTATTTCTCTGTAGAGATATTTATTTATAGTATGATATTAGGAGTATAGAATTTGTGATTATCTTTCTTTGTCTTTCCTTAAAGACTAGAGTGAATTATGATAGGCAACACTTATTTTTTCACACATAGTATACTAGAGTTAGTTTTCATAAAACTATAAATATAGATTTTTTTTATTTTAAACACATTGAAATTCTTTTTCTTGGTTGTGTCTTTGTGTGGTGTTGGTATCAGGGTAACACACTGAACTTTTTTATTTCTAAGAATTCCATGGGAAAATGAACATCTCAGGCAAAAGAAGCATTTAATTTGTATGTTCACCATTCATAAATTTAAAAAAAAACTACTAAAATAAATACATGTTTTTGGAGAGGTCAGTAGTGGAAAATTATATGCTCAACTCATCATATAAAAATACAAAATTTATCCACACTAACAGAAAATAATAACTTCAAGGAATTCATATAAAAATTCACTAAAAAGATAGTATGTTTTTAAACTTCATATAAAATATTGTTAAAATCATCACCTTCATTTCCTTTTATGATATTTCCTTTTCATAACCAAACACATAGTGAATTTATTTTTGTAATTTATGATAAATATCTCATAATTTAAGATAATGTGAGATTTCATGACAGAACTACAATATTTACACCCATTCACTGCACACCCTAGTGAATAGATCAAAGGAACTAGTTAGGAAATAGGTAGTAGGCAATCTGGTAAAGTACCCAAAAGGATCTTTTACAGTATTTGAAAGCTTTATGACAGGTATTTAATATCTACCATATTAAATCATCATTTTCAGGGAGTTTTAGAAAGAACACATAAAAAAGGACATACCACCCCACAGAAGAGGAGACGAAAAGACACCAGGAGTGGAAGGCAGTCTAAATAAACTGAGCATAGCTCTTCTCATACGAACTCACAGAGACTGAGGCAGCAACCACAAGGCCTGAACTGATCGGCACTAGGTCCCTTTCATATACACTATTACTTTCAGTTTAGTATTATCAGGGGACTCCTGAGTGTGTGAATTGGTGGGTTATTCTGTTAACTCTTGGGCACTTTTCCTTCTGTTGGCTTCCCTTGTCCAACCTCAATGTGATGGCTTTTGTTTTATCTTATTTTATGTTGTGGAATATTATTTTACGCTGTTAATTAGTTTATGCCGTGGTACATTTGTTATAATGATGCAAAGATATGTTTGTGGCATTCATTTATGCCGCATTTACTTAACTCTGTGAAGCTGTGTTACTTTGCCTGTCTAAAACACCTGATTAGTCTAATAAAGAGCTATATGGCCAATAGCAAGGCAGGAGAAGGATAGGCAAGGCTGGCAGGCAGAGAGAATAAACAGAAGCAGAAAAAGAGAGCAGGGGATTCAAGAGATCAAGGAATAAGAGAAGAAAGATGATTCAAGGGACCAATCACCCAGCTAGACAGCCAGCCATGAATTAAAAAGTAAAGAAAGATATACAGAAACAGCAAAAGATAAAAGTCTAGAGAAATAAGGTAGATGGGATAATTTAAGTTAAGAAAAGCTGGCTAGATATAAGTCAAATTAAGGCTGGGCATTTATAAGTAATAATAAACCTCTGTGTGATTTATTTAGGAACTGGATGGTGCATACCCCCCAAGATCCAAAAAGCAAAAAATGAAAAAAATGCAATTAAATTTCTTCTGTTATTTATTAAAGACACATTCTTTTCTAGAGCAAGACAGAAGAGAGTGCTCAAGATGGGAAGTTAAAGGGATAGAACTGGAAGGAGTAGAAGGAAAAACTATAATCAAGATAGATAATAAGAGAAAAGGGAAAATGATTTATAAGAGGGACATGCAAAAGTGACAGTGAGATTTTCTTTGTTATTTTCTCCTTTATTTTAGGAAGTTTTTCTTGGTCTAGATTCCATCAATTAATTTCCTAATTAAAGAAAACAGAGTAGCATAAAATAAGTTGTACATGGATAGTTTACGTATCTGGAATCATTAACTAAAATTCAGTTGTAAACAAGAAACCATTTACAGATAAATTGGGGAAAATATTTTTATTAGCTAACAATGAGGGTTACTCTGTATATTAAAAGTAAGTTAAAACCAAATTTTGGCCAGAGATTAACACTGTGAGTTTGAATCAGTCACAGAGACAAATCTTATAACCAAATCTACAATAAATGGTTTTGATTTGATAGTGATATACTTCCTTTCCCATGTTTTTGGACATGTAGTTTTCAAAGCACTTGACATTTATCTGGTTCCAATAGGCTTAGCGATGGTCAGATAGCTCTTGCTTTAGTTAGCTAGTGGAATTTTAAGGAGGTGTCCAATGTTGCTTCTCTCAGAAGTATTTAATTGCTGGTGATGGAATTTTCTATAGCACATTGGATATTGGAATGTATGAGCAAGAGCAGAACTACATGGTCCGCAGATAACAGCCGAGTTAGTTACTCAGACTGTGGAGGACACCATGTGAGGCAGAAAGAAATCTTTGTTACATCTAAGCTATTGAGAATTTTGAAGTATTTTTTCCCTTGGGAATACCCTTGTCCTATCCTAACTATGCCCATTGGCTGAATGGAAATCGAAAGACTTATAGTTATTGAACAATCCTTGTGATAAGTGAAATGCTCTCAAAAGATTAGTAAGTACTATTCATAATATCCTACATAGGGAGTACATCATTTGCTTCTTCACAAACTGTCTGTTGGACCAACTCACAGGCAGCATTCCATCCTCATTAGTCTCACCCAAGACATGGAGCATGACTTTCATATTTTGTTATATAAAACAGAAGCCTGTATAGTTGGATACCTCCCCATCCCCCTATCCTTCTTTCACTGTGAGATCTTTGTGAAATGTGTGAAGAAATTCTAAGTAGCCTTGTCTTCTTATTTGTAGCTTTCACTTAAAAGGAATATATAAATAAATATATACAAATCTTTCTCAGCAGATCACATTTCTTGTATATTTGCAATATTCTTATGATTTCAAATTAAATATTAGAATATATTCTTGTGTCTGGACTAAGAACATCAATTACTAACTGAGTAAGCTACTTAGCAGCTTGGAAACTTGAAGCGAGAGTCCCTACTTTCCTTTTTTTTTTTTTTTAGGATTCCCCTCTGTATGCTGTGAATATGGTTTTTTTAATTTTATTTTTTATATTGTTAAAAGAAAAATTTACATTTACTCCCCTTGTTCCCGGCCCTCCTGCTCCCCCACTACCCCACCGCCCTCCCGCTGAGCTAACCAAGGTCCATTGGAAGAGCAGAAGGAGGGAGAAGATGAGCAAGGAAGTCAGGACTGTGAGGGACTGGCCTACCAACAGAGACAGAGTGCTCGATCTATTGGGAGCTCATCAATCCAGCTGGACCAAGACTGAATGAGCATATGACCTAACTGGACTCTATGAATGTGACTGCCAGTGGGGACTGACTGAGAAGCCAATGATAATGGCACTGGGACCTAGCTCTTCTGCATCTTTGGCTATTTGGGAACTTATTCTATATGGATGCACATCTTCTTAGACCGAGATGGAGGGGGGAGGGCCTTGGGCTTCCCATAGGGCAGGGTATCCTGCCCCATCTCAAGGAGTCGCTACTTTCTAATGTATTGATTTCTTCACATTGTGCAGTAACTTTGTCTAGAATAGTTGAAATGATTAATATGAGAAGCCTGAAACACATATTAATATATACTGGACACTATTAGATGCCACAGAAATGTAAAATTAAATAACATAATATTCTTAAATATTTTATTATGACAGTCTAGTATAAGCTAATACTTGAACAATATTATTACAGCTTCATGATAATTGATACCATGTTGGTCTTATAGTGATTTTCTAAATGAAACCTCTTGTAGTTTGAGATGGTAAGGATTTATCTATCATATTGCAGAAGTATATGTCACATACTACTTTGATATAGTAATAGTTCCAGTATTCTCTTTTAAATTTTATTTATTTATTTTATATCCCAGCTGTAGTTTCCCCTCTCTCTTCTCTTCTCCGTCCCTCTACCTTACAACCTTTCTGTTTCCACACACCCCCAATGCACTCTTCCTCCGTTTCTGTTTAGGAAAGGACACGTCTTCCATGAGTATCAACAAAACATGCCATAAGAACTTTCAGTAAGACTAAGCACCTCCCCATGTATTAAAGTTGGTCCAGGTAACCCAGGATGAGGAGTAGGATCCCAAAAGCCAGTAAAAGAGCCAGAGGCAGTCCATTATCCCAATGTTAGGGCTCAAACATGAGGACCTAGCTATACAACTGTAACATATATTTAGATTGCATAGGTCAGTCCCATGCAGGCTCCCTGCCTGTTGCTTCAGTCTCCGTGAGCCCCTTTAAGCCCCGCAGTAGTATCAACCATGATGTAAAAAGCTCAATAAGATATAGAGGTCTTCTGATATTGTTTGGTATGACTATTATAAAATAAAAACAATAACATTATAGTGATGAAAACAATTATTGTCTATTACAGCCTAAAACTAATAAATTAATTTAAAGTGTTAAAACAGATTCAAACAAAATGTTACTGTGTATGAGACATTATAAAATATTAAAAAGAAATGTTATAAAAGATCTGAAGAACACACTTGCCTCTGACTGGAGCAGATGGTTTCATGTAAAAAGAATTTGGAATTTTAGCACACTCAGAAAGATAGGTGGAATTTTGACAGGTGCCAAAGATGTAAAAGCATTGCAGGAGAAAGTAACAACATTAAAATAGAGATTTTCAAGCATGTACAAATAATATTAAAAGTAATAATCAGAGACTTCAACGTATGAAAGCATTTTCAAAGTAACCACAATTATAATTATTCTCAGTGTATAACTTAATGTATGACTTAATTCTTATTAATGATTGTATTTGTAAGTTATTCTGTTGAAATCCAGAAATTAGTTGATTCAAACAGCAATTGTCTATTCATATTTAAGACAAGAACTTCACAGAGGTTTAGTTGGGTAGTTTGGTATGAAATTACAGTCAAGATGTGAGCTGTCACTGAAATTTGTGATGTTTTGACCATGCCTGGAGGACATACTCCAAACTGATTTACTCATATCCCATTATGATGGGACTCCTATCACTTGTTAGATGAGTTTTTTCCCTTGTGCAGCTTGAACATCCTCATTGCTTGGCACAAAGTTAGTGTTTATTCTGGAGAAAATAAGATAAAACCCTTAATGCTTTTAGGATCCAACTTAAAAAGTTATGATAATTTTTTTATTATTCCTTGAGATCCTCCATTGGAGGAGATGAATATAGATCTAGGAGGTGGACATCATTGACACCATTTCTGAAAGCTCACTAACCACAGCTGTCTTTGTGTTTAAAATAAAACCATAGCCCTTAGTTAAGTCCATGTTAGTATAAGATTCCAAAAACAAGCCACTCATTATAGTAAGAGGCATATCTCTCAGAAAATCTCATTCTCGTGAATTTACCTTCTTAGTCACACAGAATGAGAAATGCTTACTTTTCTCTTATAAGTCTCTCGGGGGAGTCTTAATTTGGAACCATCATAAAGGACTTAGAGTTTGAGAAGTTGCCTGAAAAGTTGTGAGATGCTTAATCTAGGGACAATTTATGAAGACTTAGCTTGAAATGGATCAGGAAAGCCACAGGTGCTTCTGGGTGTCACCAGGTTTTGAACCTATTTTAGACAAAGTCCTAGGTGATAATGGGCAGCAGATGTTACTCCTTACTCCCTTTCCAATGGAAAATACTGAGAACAACAACAAGAAAACTGAATAGCTGCTACCTTTCAAATATTGTTTACCGATCTCAGTTTCAGGTTGCATTTTCAAATCCTAAGTAGCTCACATGGCTTTATTTGGCCTCTCACATTTATTGGTCCCAAGTTCAATCAAATGAACTGCTGAAAGTTAAAACCTGAACTAGCCCATGTGCTGAACAATGAACTCAAAACAAGCCTAGGGCAGCAAACGGGATCTTAATTGCTACTGCTATTTCTCCAGTGCTTTGCCCTCTAGGTGACTGTGAGACAAGAGATCTCAATGAATTAAGAATAGTGGAACAAAATTCCTGGGCACGAATAGTAACTCCCCTGCCTGTTATCTCTCAGGCAGGTCCCTCCTTAGCTCAGGTAATCCTACTTAACACAGTCACCTGGAGGTGTTAAGAGATTATGGACTGCCCTCACTTCAGAGGTCTCTTGAAGAGGCGTAGGGGGGAATAATCACATTACCCTTGCCATTATTAAGCATTTATTGAAGGCCACTGGAGGGCTAGACACTACAAGAGAGTATCCATTTTGCACACATTAGAAAATGTATACGCTCTTTACCTCAGAAACATATTAACAGCATTGCTCTTCCTGTCATGTTTGCTTTCATTTCCTAGGGAATCTTTGGGGACTTCTTAGGTGGTAAAGGGCACATTTGATTGTTTTTCTAGGATGAACTTTCATCCTCCCTGTCAGTTCATCCCAGTTGGGAAATATGTCTATTCCCAGAAATGACCTCCTTCCTCAGCCATTTCTACAGTGTCAGGAAGGCAGCATTTGTTTCACTCTACACAGTTTAAGGGGAAGAGTAAATTGGCGGAGCAATAACTGCGTTAGCTGCTGCTTAGCCTCGGAAGCATGCAATATTGCAAAGTTGACTTTTGTAGCTTTTGGAGTGTCCCAGGCATATTTGTACAAAGTACTTCTTGAGAAATCCATAGTGCCCAGCAAGCACACCCACAGGGATGGTTCAGGGTATTGTTCCTGAGCTGAAGGTTAAGAACCTGTGAGGCAGAGTCATTAGCTTCTTTCTCCTGGCTCTGTCATCAGTAAATATTTGAGAGCATTTGAACATAGGCCATCTAACATGCATATATACTCTTTTTGTTTTAACGAGTTGGCTGGAATATGGGAAGAAAAACCTACTAAAGAAATTTCTACCTATAATTTTGACATTAGATACTGTATACAAACATGATTTTAAAATTTTAGAAGATGAGATTTAGTGTGTTCATTTATATAGGGGTATTGTTACTTACATGATAAACACCGTAACTTTATGCTGGGAAGGTGTATGGTGATTATTAGTTTGACAAGCCTCACTGGTGCCAAGGGTCTTCTTATAATAAATTCTAACCCCCCACTCTCAGCCTAATCTCTCTGCAATGCCTCTGCAATTTCTAAACTCAAAAATTAATATTTTCAATTTTTTATTTAAAACTAAAAGACATAAAATTTTTAAACATTTAAAGAATGGAAAACAGCGTCTCCAAGATAATAATAATTCTTGCCTTTAATGTACACTTTTGATAGTGTCCTAAATGTTCCAGTACAGAATAGCAATTTGGCCATATTTTTCTCATCTTCTACTTATTTCAATATTACATGACAAATATATTTTCATACCTATTTTTTATTTACTGCATTGCATAATACACAAGTGAATACCATGTTCAAAATTATGCTGTTATGGAATGCTTTACATTCAAATATATTTTACTTTGTAATTACAGTTATTTTCTAGAAGCATGGAATTTATTTCTTCCTTTAAGTTGTCTACTCATACTCTATTTGGAGAAGCAGACAAGAAAGGATAACACATTTGTTAGGCTACAATTGTGACTGTGTGCATAAGTACATGGATTTTCATATACCCACATATTAAATAATGCTTCTCTTTATTGCATTTTTCTGGAACTACTGTAGAAAGAAATACTGCGTTCTTATTCTGTTTTGTTTTGTTGATTATAAGAAGACAGAAACGTGAACCTACTGGAAACTATGATATGAAAGTTAAAGGAACAACTCAAAAACATGTATCTTGATGGACATGAATAGTATCATAAAAAAGAAAAAATGGAGTCTTTCTTACATTATTTGAAGCCGTGGACAAACATTACCCCCTGAACTTTTTAGTTTCATAGGCAAATGAGTAAGTATCATTTCTGGAAGTGTCCTTTGTAGTTGATTTCTGTCTCTTGCAGTTCTAACAGCCATACTCTTTACTTCCCAAAATATCACTTTTAGCCTCCCTGGGTATACAGTAAATTTGATTTGTTAAGTAGACAGCACCATATCAATCATGCTACATGTACCTTACAAATCAATGACTTAAACTGAAATAAATTATAAATATATCATTAAACATTAACTTACTCTTAATTTACAACAGAATGACAGTCAAATTTCTATCAGATATTTAGTATATAATGAGTTTAAATTGTTATTCAAGTGCAGAGAGTGCTTGTGTAAACTTTCACTGTTCTCATTCTGTATCTAAAGTAAATTCCTGCAGGGGAAATTGTACCTTCAAAATAAATGCTTTCAAATTAGAAAAATATTAAACATGTGATCTCATCAGAAGCCTTTTGCTTTGAAGCTTCACTCTGCCATTAAAACCTTAAGTTTGTATTTTTGTTTTGTATATCTAAATAGTTTAGTTTGATTTAAGTTTTTTGGAAATTAGTTAAGAGACTGTTTATGATTTAATTCAGATTCTTAGTCTTAAAGAAGAACCAAATTCCTTTTTGGATTCTTACAAAGAATACATTTATCTTTATTTTTATCCTCCTATTTTCCTAGCTATCCAACTGCATATTTTTAAATTTTGGCTTCATTTCCCCCCATATTTTCATATTTTTTGACTTAAAAACTTTGGGTTCTTTTTTGTCCTCAAGATTGTCATTTGGAAGGCATATTTCCTTCTTTAATTTCAAGTAAAGGATTCACACAGGTTTAAAGAAAATCATGAGACTAACGATGTTAAGAAAGGCCGGTGCCTTTCTAATGTTCAGATGGTGAGATGTGTTAATCAGAACACCATATTTTGGGTTTGTTTGATATACTTTATATATTCACATGATACTCATAAAAATATTTTATTACATATTTTATCACCAGAAATTGTTGGCTACGTCTCTGTTTTTGTCAGAATCTTTATAATTTCCTTAGGTAGTTAGTTCTATTTCTTAGCTGCTTCCTCATAGTTTACACATTTTCTTCATTTGTATATTTATGTCTATTAACTTTTACCTGGAGTACAATATATATTTAGGCACATGGATGACATCATTCCATATCTAAAAGTCACACACAATAAACTTTTATGAATAAATTATTTAGAAATTGTGGACTTCAGTTTACTCAGGTTTTCTTAAGAACTGCTTTATTATTTTCTGACATAAAAATATTTTCTTTCACTTTTTTGTTACTCAATTTTTTAAAATGTTTTCAAAAAATTCTAAATTATTTTTAAAACAAAAAACTTCCAGGTTTATTATCATACCTATCCCTTTTTTGCCTTTTTTCTGTTCCCATTATATAAAGACGTCTATCATTATAGGAGTCATCAGGGTGTCGTTCCTTCTAACTATCATTTGCATTTAGTCCCTAGGGTTCCAGTGACTGACTTCCTCAGGAGTATCATTAAACAAATTTGGATATTTACTACAAATGTTACGTGGTATCTTAACAATTGTCTTTTTCCCTCTTTTCCATGCTTTGAATTAGTTTCTTGCTTATTCTTTGTCTCTTTCATTGTTTTCCTTGTAAATTCTTGAATTTAACCACTGTCATTTAATTCCATCATACCCTCGTCTCTTTCTGTATCTTTCCTAAGTCATTCTCAGCGTCTGTTAAAGTTTTCCTCTGTAACATTGCCTTATCTCTTATCTTCCCAGCAATTTTCTCAGTACACGAAGAGATGATGAAATCTGGGATTTAGGACTTTATGTATTAAATTCTCTCTAAACCATGGTGTGGTTGTCTGTATTTTTAGTGTTAATTGATTTGATTATTTCACACCTAACCTCCATCGTAAATGTTAGTTTCTATTTTATTCAATAGTCCTCAGAGATAAAATATAATTTGACACTTGTTTTGTCCAAAATAATGTAAACCAATTATTCTTTTGTACTGTGTAAAACTAGAATTTTTATCTTTAATCTAAAATTTTCCTATCAGATGATACAATTTAATGACATTTTTAATGAATTTAAAACAGAAGAAAAAATTTAGATTTTGCATATATTTTTGGAGCTGCTCTGCAAATTCTGCCTTGTGATTATTTTTTTTTTTTTGGCTAATCCAGTATCGGAGATCTGTTTTATTAAACAAACCTAAATCCCCTTTATTTCCTTATAGGTTAGAAAGTGACATCTGATACCAAGATGGGATTTATATACATTTGTTTATATTCGTACACACCCAGGATGATCATGCGACAAAGAAATCGTGCCGCACACATAAACCCGGTGCTTATCATCATTGCATTCATTCCAAACTGGCCACTATATCTAAATTGGAAGCAAATAATAAAACAAAAGTAACATTCATACTTACCTGAAATTTCTCTGATACTTTCCATTTTCTCTTTCATTTTGAAAATAATACAAGTAAACTATTATTATTACTTGCATATGTGTGCAAAGTAAATATATAGACTGTATGAAGGCTAAGTCAAGCTATTTAACTTATGCATTAACTTATATATGTTTTAGTAAGAACACTGAAAATGCAGTTAAAATTATTTTAAGTATACAAGGCATTGCAAAGAGCTGTGGTCACTGTCATGTATCAAAAATTTGTATATTGTTAAAAATTTATGTCTTTTGACTATCAACTCTCTAACCTCCTTCCCTACCAATATTGTATGACTGTCATTCAATGCTATGCTTGTGTGAGCTTGAAATTTTCAAGTAGTTATAAAAGTGAAATTATGCAGAATTTATCTTTCTATGTTTGTATTATTTCATTTAACACATTGCTCAACTGATTCATCCATCGTGCTACAAATTATAGAACTCCCTTATTTGTTAAAACTGAAAAGCCCACTATGTACATAATATTTCAATATATGTACTATACCTACATTTATCCATCAATGCAAAATTAGATTGGTTCTGTGTTATAAATTATGCTATGTTGTACGCAGTAGTGCATGTCTCTTTGTCATACTGATCTCAATTCTTTGGCTATATATATATATAAGATTGCTAGATCATATGGTAGATTCATTTTTAATTTTTGATGAAACTTCATATAGTTTTGCAAATGACAATGAATAGGCTTTCACCAGTGTGCATGCTTCCCTCATTTTCCCAAACTTAATAACTCTTGGTATCATTTACTTTTAATTGTAGCCATTCTAATTATTGTGTGTTCAAACCTTATTCTTGTTTTAAATTGCATTTTCCTGAAAATCAGTGATGTTGAGCAATTTTCTTATATTTATTGGCCATTTCTTTGTCTTTTCTTTAGAAATGTATATTCAGATTTTTACTGTCTACATGAGTACTCTTTATTAGTTAATCAATCAGCAAATATAGTTTTGGTTTGAATTGACTTTGTTTTACATTTTGGTTAGCAAAACTTTATCAGATATTTGGCTTTCAAATGTGCTCTTCCAATCTGTATGACCATTTCATCTCCAAGATTTGACACTCTTACAAGTACATGCATCTTTTAAAGTGTTAGGAGTAAGCTGATCAGCTGCCATGTTCTAAATTCTAGAAATGCTCCAGTACACAAAAATATTCTGTCACTGTAAACATTTAATTTGTAGTTCACCAAGTTTCTCTAGTTTACTGTGCATGGCAAGTGAGGCAATAATATCAAGTAACCATATACAGTTATATTTTATAAAAAGCCAGTTCTCTCTTATTCTAAATTGACACCCAGTTTTCCTCCCTACATATAAAAAATATACAAAGCATACATATGAAAGAACAGTAAACATATATGCTGCCTGAATGGGGTAATTAAACTCACTCTTGAACAAAAGGTATTTTAGTCAGAACTTCAAGCAACTTGGTTTTCTGAAAATTAACCTTATCTCTTCCTAAATGTGACTGATCTTGTTGGATGTAAATAATTAGCCTATTCCCTTAGCCTTCTTTAATACGCAAAATACATTTGGTAAAGAGTGTTTTGGAATAAAGCTCAAATTTATAACTTGCTATATTTTATAAAATTTGAAAATCATCCTGCTTACAACTCAAGATAAGCAAAAATATAAATAATATAAATTACAATGAGTTGGGATGAGACAATGAAAACTGTAGGACAATTTTGAAAATGAGCTCTGCATTCAGCACAAGTCAGTTTCACGTCTGTTTGTGCACATTCAGTCTTTGCTGTTGTTCATTTGTTCTTACTGAGAATCTTTCTAGTTAGCATGGTGTTTATAGCACTCTTTACAATATCATAAACAATAGGTGCAAGCAGGACTTATGAGTGGGGTTGAATTTAATTTTTATTATATAGTCAGAGGTAATATATCATCTACTGAAAATTCTACAGCTTTAATTTCCAAATTTGAAGGTCCTACTATGTTTGCTAATCATTATTAAGGTTGATTTTGAATTATGTAAAAAACATTTTCTCGGATGAATTATCAGTAGATAATGGAATATATGTATGTTTCAAATATATGTAACCTCCAGCTTGGATGAGAGAACGCTAATCTTTAATCTGACATTACAACCAATTATTGGGAAAAAGGAGCCCTTCTCAGGAGGGTTTAAAATGTTTGCTTTTATAGTCTGTCACATCAAAATCAATTGGAAATATACTTATACAATATATATATATATATATATATATATATATACATACATACATTGGTGGTTTCCTTTATTGTTTGGTTAATAATTTATAGATCTGCTTTTTTTAATTGGTTGCCAGTTCTTATCTTTGTGTATTAAGATAGGTTTACCAATTTTATATACTGTACCTTGTGAATACTTTTAAATTTTTATTTGTATTAGTAATTCTAAAATACTGATGTTCAAGAGAGCTGTCAGAAAATCTCTCTGATGTTAGTGTGTAATCTGAAAGATGGAAGCTCCAAAGTTCCTAAAATGATCTGAAGTCATTCTAATATTAACATATTTAGGTTTTGTTAAGAATTCATGAGAAAAGCCTAAATATTATACAAAGCTACATTATTGCACAAGTCCATATAATTCAAAATGACTTGGAAGAATCAATCATACATTAATAAGCAAGAGATTTAGGCTAGCAAACTCTCTTAACAAAATAGACACCCAAATGCCAGTGGACAAAGTGTTCTGACAAACAAAGATATGAAACCAAATTGCTGTTTATGACGTGATGTGTCTGACTCCACGTTATAATTCTAAATTATGGAAAGGATTGGAACCTATACAGTCTTAGGAGAAAGCAGAAATGCAGAACAGCTAACTTGTACATCGATATTTATTTAAAGTCTAACTGTTCCGTTGCCATCCGGAGACGATAAAACACAAGCTCAGTGCTTCTATACATCAAGAGCCTTTCTGATGATTCGAGTGAATGGGGTAATTAAGTCACGTTGTGTGGAGAAAATCAGGTTCTTAGCAATTATTCCCCTTTAGGACAATAAGTTTATTTATCAAAGTCTACTGCTCCACAGTTCGAATAAATCGTTTTCTAATTGAAGCGTCTGACTCGCAGTCCATGACTATCAGGAAAACATGACCATTCAACCCACTCTGAGATTTACACCTTAGCTCCAGACATGCTCCCATTTAATATGTGACCTTCAGCCTGGATGACAGAACGTTGATCTTTAATCTGACATTAAAACCAATTATTGGGAAAAAGAAGCCCTACTCAGGATGGCTTAAAATGTTTGCTTTTATAGTCTGTCACATCAAAGTGTGTTGGAGATGAATATTCTCATATATCATTGTTAAAACATTTAATTTTCTTTTAGTGTGCTTTTGGACTGTGAGTTGTTGATGAAGTCATCTCAGTCATCCCAATTTGCATATGAAATCTACTTGTAGGTGTTCACCTGAAAACAATTCTGTAATGTGGAATTCCGTTTGGGGGATTCAGTGATATATATATATATACATATATATATATAACTATTCATATATATATATGAATAGAATATATAGTTTACCTCATGCTTATTTAATATATCTTCTAGATTTGCTAATTTGATGATTATGCCCTAAAAAGAAAAAGGATATTTCCACTTTCTGGAATGACTGAAAATAGAATTCAACTTAGTTGAGCCTAAATTTGTGGGTAACTGTTGGCCCTTCCCATATGGGATATATTTAAATACTCCCAAGTCTGTTGTTTTCTGCTCTTTTTATTTTCAGGGGGAAAAAAAAAGGATTTCCAGCCAAATACAGACTGTGCCCTTACAAAGATGATACTGGGGTACTGGATGGGAA
This sequence comes from Dicrostonyx torquatus, assembly GCA_028555095.1. Taxonomy (NCBI): domain Eukaryota; kingdom Metazoa; phylum Chordata; class Mammalia; order Rodentia; family Cricetidae; genus Dicrostonyx; species Dicrostonyx torquatus. The sequence goes on along the minus strand of JAQHUG010000105.1, from coordinate 6,286,045 downwards.
AAAGGAAACTCAGCCTGAAGCACCATTAATATCCCTCTTTCTATGCCCCCTGTTTCTAAATTTTTCAAATTTAAACAGTTGCACAGAAAAAATAGAGTAGCCTAAAAATTACATAAAATTGATCCCAAGTCTATTCAAAGGAGTCCATCCAAAGCAAAGCAGTCTCTCCCTGGTTTTGAGGCCTGCTGTGAGTAGGGAGGTCTTTCAGTGGCATATGTGTGAAAATAAGGCACCATGAGGACATTGGCTTATGTACTTTACTCCTTCTGTCTTGTTTAGCAATAAGACTGTCATAATCTCCTTTGTTCTTTCTCATTCTGAAGCTCTCCAGACTTTTCTCCTAAAATATTTCAGTGTTTGAAGGCAAATAGCTTTTAGTACAATTATAAATGGTGATATCTAATTGAATATTTATTCATTCTTCAGAATGTTACTGTGATAATAAAGTGAGAAAATAATCTCTGAATTTCCTCATTGTCTGTTGTTATGTCCCCCTTTTCATTTCTGATCTTGTTAATTTGAATGTTCTCCCTCTGCCTTTTAATTAGATTGGATAAGGGTTTGTCGATCTTATTAATTTTCTCAAGGAACCAGCCTTTAGTTTCATTGATTCTTTGTATTGTTTTCTGTGTCTCTATATTGTTGATTTCAGCCCTCAGTTTGATTATTTCC
>JAQHUG010000105.1:6215420-6264006 GCA_028555095.1 Dicrostonyx torquatus | reverse complement strand
TCTTGGTCCATCAAGCCATATTAGTCTGGAAGCAATCCACAGGTTCTCATTCTCTATTGAAACAAAAGAGCATCTTTCCCAAAGCAACATATCCTTAGACTCAAATTTTAAAGTAAAAATATATTTATGTTAGTTTAGCTTAGCAGCCTGTACAATGAAATGTCTTTCCGTGCTTAGCTCCTTCACATCAAAAAATTCAAAGGATGCCCATTTCTAGTACTCTGTGTATCGCCATGTGGCTGTGGCTTACCAGGTAAAGTTCTGGCATCTGTGCCTGGTGGGGACTCCGTGTCTTCTCTCTGATTTCACCTTTTTCTCTCAGCATTAAGCTTAGTTTTTTCCACCTACCTCTATATATTTCCTGTGCAGGCCAAAGACAGTTTCTTTATTAATCAATGGTATTCAAAGCAAACAGTGGAAAATCCCACATAACCTCTCTTCTTTTGAAACCTTCCAGTAAAGGACTCCACTCTGCAGCCTGAGCCTGAATACTCCTTAGAGAACCAACAATGCTGCTGGATTTATTTCTTTTTAAAATATTAGTGACTCTTCCATCAAATTCCTTGCACAAAAGGACAATCTGACTTAACGTTTCTTTTGAGCCTTCAACCTGAAGCATTTCATCATGGGCCTAAATTCTAGCACTTGTGAGGTTCAAACAGGAGGGTCAGAGTCTCAGCGCTAGTCTCACCTCTATGGTGAATTCAAGGTTAACCTACATTATATAAAACACATCTCAACATTTTAAAATAAATAAAAGCTAAATATGTATAATTTTAAAAATGAAAAGAAAGTGATCTTGAGCATGTAAGAAAAGAGTTATCTAGGAATTACTCAACACCAGGAAGAAAACAGCCCCTATGTTTCCCAATGAAATCTTACACAAGAAGTATCAACATTATTCTGGTGAAAGAAGTTTTAAAATGTAATAAATAAAATAAGATGCCAAACGATAAATAGATATGTAAGAAAATAGCATAGAGAGGTAAAACTGTATGCACAGATAAGGTAAGCTAGAGTGAGCTAGAGATGCAGACTGGCATGCTCAACAGACTTTCTTAGGGGTCTGCTGTGGTCTTCTTGTAGAATGAGAACTAACAAGCAGAATAATGTCATTGTCAAGAGTGTAATTTAAGATTCATGGGGAGGATGAGTAATTTGTGAGTTTGAAAGAAAACTAATATAACTATGGATATTTTATAAACTATAAAACATAATTCATATTTACGATATGATAAAAACAATTTTCTTCTCTAAATTTTTTATTTATTCTTCTCTCATATTTTATACCTTGACTGCAGTTTCTCCACCCTCCTTCCCATCCTCTATTCCCCCATCCATGCTTCTATTTCCCCTCAGAAAAAGACAGGCTTCTTAGGGATATCAAATAAATGTGGCCTATCATCTCAACTTGGCAGCACTTCTTATATTAAGGCTGGATAAGGCAACTCAGTAGAAGGAAAATGGTTCTAGAAGGCATATAAGGTAGAGACATGGTCCTAGCCTATCAAGCTTATAGCCACACCCCACCATTAGCTAATTATTCCTCCCCTAATTAGCCGTTAGCTAATTACTTGGGGTTGGACCATCAGGTCCCAATTACGTATAAAAGGGTAGATTCATGTGGTAAGGGTCCAGTATTGTAAATCTGTGTGTGTTCCTTTTCTATTAATCTGTATGTCTTAAATATAGCTAGTTTGGGTGATATTTAATTAAAACAATAACAGTGATCCCTATCAGCTCATATTAGTGGATTCTGTGAATTTTCTTATGGTGCCCTTCATCCCTATGGCTGCGACAGTTCTTCCTCCCCATCTTCCTCAGGATTCCACAAGCTCTGCCTAATGTTTGACTGTGAGCCTCCACATCTGTTTCCATTGATTTCTGGATGAAGTCTTTCTGATGATGGTTATGTTAGATTATGATGATTATGAGTATAGCAGAGTTTCATTAAGAAACATTTCATTGACTTGTTTTTTAGGCTTGTTTGGTTCTATCCTAGGTCTCTGAGCTATTAGGCCTCTGGTTGCCCGGTTCTCTAGGCAGTGTCAGTGTGGGCTCTCTCTTGTGGCATGGGTCTCAAGCTGGACAAGTCATTGGATGGCCATGCCCACAATTTCTGTGCCTTTACCCTAGCACATCTCATAGGCAAGAGAAATTGCAGGTGGAAGGTTTTGTTGCTGGGTTGGTGTCCTAATCCCTCCCCTGGAAGAACTTGCCTTGTTACAGAAGATGGACAGTTTTGATTGTGCATGCCCTGACTTATCTAGGGTCACCAAAGATTCCTGGGAGTTTTCATTTCACTAGGTTTCTAGCTGGTTCTCGAGATGTTCCAATTCTATTTGTCTCTCCCATTACTTGCTCCTTCCATGTTCCCCCCACATGATACCTCTTTTTCTGTCCCTGCCTGCCCCCAGTCCACCTATGAAATCTGTTATATTTCCTCTTCCAAGGGAGATTCATCTATCTAGCCTTGAGTCCTCCTTGTTACTTAGCCTCTCTGGGTCTGTGACTTGCAACATGTTTATCCTTTACTTTACAGCTAATATCCACTTAAAGTGAGAAAATGCCATGTTTGTCTTTCTGGGTCTGGGTTACCTGACTCAGGATAATTTTTTTTTTCTAATTCCATTCCTTTGCTCGCAAATGTCATGATGTCATTGCTTTTCATGGCTGAGTAATACTCCTTGTATAAATGTACCATACATTCTTCAGTTGAGAGACATTTATGCTGGAAAAAGAATTGTCTTAACCACAAGACTTGAGTACATCTGACTACTTTTATCTTCCAACTAGTGTGAAAATGTGAGGGCAATTATAGTCAATCAGGGAGAGACCTGTGGTGTGTGCAAATCCACACCTAAAGAGATTAGATACTCATAGGGTAATACAAATTTCTGATTGCTGTTCATGGAAAAGCTGAGGCAAATGATTTTTATGAATTAAAATGTCTACATCTAATAATATGCAGATACTTCCACTGAGGGAAAAATGAGGAGGGTCAATAAAGTGTTTCTGTACTTGAACTTTTGTGAAGCACTAAATAATTATTTCCAGACCACGTTTAGTTTTCTATATATCCTTCTTCCTACATGAGCACATCATCAATCAGTCAATCATCATTTGTTTGGTATTAGCCAAAGTTATCATGTGCATTTTACTCCAGTATCTACAGTGAATTGAATATTTCCATAAACATGTGCCAGAAATATATTGCAGGTACCTTACCACTTTTCAAATGTTATTTGGTGTGCTTTCAAAGGAAGGAATTCCTCTTGACCAAGAGTAATTTTTAAAAACTCTAAAGTTTCTCACACTCTCAGCTACAAAGGAAATGCCAGCACCACCATGAGCTCTGAGCAGAAGGAAGAAGCCTAAACTCCAACTACAGGCAATTTCAAAACATTTAGATCGTGTGCTTCTCTGATTGTTTTAAAATTAAATTAAATACTTCATCTGATTATTCATTTCATCACAATTGCCTGTGTAAAGTTTAAGTTCTCCAAGGCTATTTGAAATATAACGTGAAAAGCAAGTTTGCCAAAGATTTCAACATTCTTAATGTTTATTATGAAAGTTTAACACTGGGAAAAGGATTTTCAGGACAAGCATCTCTTCCCTGTTAAATCAGCCAACTGCTTACATTATGCTAATGAAGATATCATTAGTTCTGTAAAATGAACACTGGGCATCATTTTACAATAAACAGATACAAAAGTCCATTAATTTTTATATTCGTCAGTTGGTATTCTGTCAGCAATAACAGCAAGAAATAAGAAGAGCGAAGGTAAGAAATTTGTGATTTTTAAACTGTCTTATTTGGGCTGCTGTTTGGGAGCTCATTGGTAAGGTCGGCTGATGCAGGATTTCAAAGGCAATTAGGGTGAATCAGGCTGCAGAATATCCCTAAGGGGTAGTTTGTAGGTACCTGTGCAAGATGCTTCTTCTTCTTCTTCTTCTTTTTTTTTTTTTTAATTTTCTTCCCGCTAACCCTGCTTGCTGCCACATCCAGCAGCTGCTTTATTTTTGACAATTCGTCACTCCTGAAAAATGTTTGCAAGCAGTTTGGATAATTTCCAATTCATTCTTGCAGGAAATGAGGATTTGTTCCCTCACTGGGGATACCTGCTGCTAGGTTTATTCACTAATAAGCATGATAAATGTTTTAGCCTTTGATCAGTGCTAATTTAACAAGTAAGCTCCTCAAAAAAAAAAAGTCTTTGAGGCTCAGGGGCTCAAGACAGCACATGAGTTGGAAATATGATTGATTGTGTTGCTGTGAGAAATTTCCATAAAAAACTTTTTATCACACTGCTCTGTTCTGAACAATTAAATCAAAAATGAAAGATAGTTACCCTCCAAAGAAGGACAGAGGCAGCTCAGCAAACTCTACAAGACTTTTTTTTTAACTAGCTCAGATAATTTTCTAAGGAAATAGTTTTCTTTCTTATCAGTTTTGCCCCATTTTTCTTAATATTTTGACTTTTTAAAAAAATCTACCTTTACTTACCATCTTCAGACATCAGTATTGCTCCCTTCTTGCCAAACCTCTAAGTAATATTTCAATAAACTTTAGTGTGAAGTGCATTATGAAAACAGAACAAAGCAAGTAGGAAAGAAATGGATGCCTTGAATTGGAATCTACTAGCCCAGATGCTGAAATAATGGAAATTCTTGCCACTTTCTCATTGAGGAATGGTCCACATAGCCATTAGTGACCACTAAAGTAGACAGAAGAAGTGAGGGGACACAAAAGTGACAGGTTTCTTGTCTCCATATCAAGTTCTGAAACCTGAGCAGGTCACTACAGAGATTTTGCCCATGATAAAAATAGATTGGGTTTACAGTTTATCATGAAGTAATGCCGAGAATGTGCTTTTTAGGTGAGTTCTTAGTACACTGAATTTTGTGTTATAAATTGTACTTCCAGTGCACTTTTCAAAATACCTAGTTGTTGAAAAATAAAAGATACAAAAGTAAATGTGTCATTAATGATATTCATTCTGAAAGATCAAAAGTTATGTGAATATAATTATGGTGATGATATATACACTTATCTTTCTGCTATTTGGTTTTTATTTTACACTACTAGGTGAAAAGTAGAACTTTTGTTTATCTTATTGTTACATATAACTTTTTACTATTACCCTTTAAAAACTATGCAATATATTTTCACCATATTCTTTCCCTTCCCCTAATTCTTTCCAGATTCACCTCACCTCCTGATATTCAACTTCTTGTTAGTTTTCTCACTCAAAGAAGAATCCATGAAAAACTAAGTAAATATTAGAAAATTGGGTGACGTTAAATGAATGTAGAGCTCTGTGAACTCCATGTTGCAGAATAGGAGAGAAGGCAGACTGATATGGGATTCCTCTCTGTATGCGGTGAATACCATTGGATCATAAAGAAACTGTCTTGGCCTGTGATAGGGCAATGCAATAGAGTTAGGCAGGGAAAACTTACTGAATACTGGGAGAAGGAAGGCATAGTTTAGAGAAGCCAGGGAGCTGTTGTTGAAAATAGATGCACTGAAACTTTGCTGGTAGGCCATTACCTCGTGGTGATACATAGATTAATGGAGATGGGTTAAATTAAGATAAGAGCTATCCAATAAGAAGCTAGAGCTAATGGGCTAAGCAGTGATTTAAATAATTTAGTTTCTTTGTGATTATTTCAGATCTGAGCTGCCAGGAAACAAACTAAAGGTCTCCTTACAACAGTAAACAGAAGCGAAAAGTTGCAAAAGGTGATTCTTCATATATGCCTTGCAGAAGAACGTCAATACTTAAATTTTATTCCATGATGTTAAAGTGGAAAACTGTGATGGTAAAATTTTATAAAATGCTCAAAATATATAGTAACTGATTCATACTTGTCATTTCTATATGTGATTGTCAGTATGCCATGTGGAAGAATAGTCCAAGATCATAGTAGAGCGTTTGAATCACATTATAAAATTTGAAATGTTTTGGAAAATGAAATGTTCATTTTTTAGTATAATGTGTAATTAAGAAATGTTGTATAATTAATGATTACAAAGATGATCAACTTTGCAAACATAGTTCAATATCTTTACTCTCACATACAGTAGAGATATCTGAGAAAATTTGGTTCATATAAGCATTTTGTCTGTGCAGAATGTATGGCATGGCTTAAAAATGGCTAAATAATCTCACAGGTACAGATCTGGATAAGTTCCAGGAAAGAATACTAGGAACATGTAAAAATTTTAAGCTTTAAATGGCTACCTTGATTTCTTGTGTCTTTAAAGTATCTGTGAAAATGCTTCATCAGCTTTCCTCCTTGCTTTCTTTTTGACAAAATCTATCAAATGAAGTTGATTCGTATAAAAAAGGTATTGCTTAAGAGTAAACTGTCATTGTTGCTATGCAGAACATTCTCATTGAGAAAACAAATCAAAAATACAAAGCATATTAACAGAGTAAGCCTAGCCTGTTAGCACTTCTCTGAAGATTTATCTCCTTGACTTGGTCTCCAAATCTGTGTATTCAAACCTCAGATAGGGACTTTGCACTACTTAGGTTTTGTCATATGGCACAGAGTAGAGACACCTGGGAAAAGAAAACCTTCTTTGAGAAATTGCCTTCACTAGATTGTGGTGTACAGCATTTTCTTTATCATCGATTAATGAAGGAGAGCCTAGCCCTCTATAAGCAACGACACCCTAATCACCTGGGCAGTGTAATAAAGGTAGATTGGCAATTCCTAGAAAGTAATACAGCAAACAGAGTTCTTATGGTCTATGCTTCAGTTCCTGCCCCCAGTTTCCTTCCTTGAATTCCTACCTTGGCTTCCCTTGATGAGGCACTGTAATTCATAAGCTGAAGTAGGGATTTTCATACCCAAGCTGATTTTAATCAGTGTCTTATTTCAGCAACAAAGAAGCAAACTAGAACAGTAATTCATTTCAAAGAGTATTCTTCTATTATGGACTTGACCATGTGGTTCTTGGGTCTCAGAATGTCTTGTGGAGGAAATATGAAGAATTTTGAAGCTTTGTACTACTCTATTGAGGGCTCAGAGTTTACTGGGTGGTTGTGAGAACTAAGAAGACGATACAGATAGCAATGCTGTTTACAGAAGCCTGGCTTGTGAAGCTTCAGAAGGAAGCAAACTCTAACAAGATTACTCATGTGGTATCTTGACTAAGACTGTTTGGAAATGACGTATTTATTGTACTGTGTCAATTGATTGAATAAAAGAAGCAGCTGTGATTAGTAAGAGGCTAGCATCATTGAGGCAAAATATTCTGGAAGTGCTTTTCAGTGTCAATACATACAAGATGTAGTCCAGAAAAAATGAAGGCTGCATCTCAAAGTGGCAGCAGAGCTTGGTAGTGTGCAAGAGTCTCCCATATAGCACTGAGTTTGACAACATCAAAGCTGTAGGATTGAAGGGGTTGTAGAGAACAGCTGAGGCTTGGCACTGAGCAGCAAAGCCGTTGTTAAAGATGTCAACTTTTATTAAAGTAAGGCTCGAGAGTTGTAGAGATGCCAGGACCACGGTATGACAGCCTACAACAGCAGCAGGTATGAAGAGCAAACACGAGCCTGCAAGACAAACTGTGTGTGTTACAAATGGCAGAGCCACAGAGGTGAAGCCATCCAAGCCCATTGGAACTCATGGTTGAGTCATAGATGTCAAACACAGATTTTAGTTGTTGGATTTTGGTTTTCTTTTTATTTGATCTGTTTGTAAAACTATGACTTGATCTTCTCTCTTAGAGAAAGTGTTTAATTTTTTTTCTAATTTTAGAAGAATACCCATTTAAAAGACTTTGGAATTTTAAAGAGATTTTAGACTTGGAAGCTTTGAAATACATAAAGACTGTGTGACACTTTAAAAATCAGAGTTTTAAAAATTATTTTTAATTAAGCATTATATTATGCCCTTTCCCCCACTAACCCCTCTCAAATCCACGACCTTTCTTTCTTTACTATTATCACTACATATACATGTAGGTGAGCAAGTCTGGGAAAGAAATCCAGTAGGCAGAGCTTCTTTATGGTCTATGCTTCACATCTTGCACCAAGGTTTCTGTTGGGCTTCCTTGGTGATTGATTGTATCCTCTAAGTATATTGAAGTAAAATTCCCAAGTTGTTTTGGCCAATGTTTTAACATAACAACAAAGAAGCAAACAGAGACAGAATTTATCTGCTATCACATATTGTTTTATAGTAAAACAGTATGAACACTAGACACAATGCCCTATTCTTCATACTGGAAAAACTATTCCACTATAGGTCCTGTTTATAAAAATATTCTTATCTTTAAACTGCAACTGAAAAAGTGAAGTCATTTAAAGAACATTATTGGGACCTTCAAAAATATAAAATCATCTCACTTTGCCTATTTAAGGAAAGTTATGTTGTGGGACTATACTTTCCAAATAGATGAGGCCTTATAATTTAATTCTCTGAGAAGCATTGTCATCAAATTTATTTAAAATATATTTTATGAAGCTGAACAACTTAGGAAAACTTATTTTTGACTTGACTTTGATAAGACAATGGCAAGTTAAAAACAAATAAGTAAATACATAAATATACTACTACTTATCAAAAATTAGATACACAAACCCCAGCAATTTGGACTATGTACCATAGATGTGTTGGTTACAAACATGATAAAAATACAATAAATGCAAGCAATGCAATATAATGAGATTTGACATAACTGATAGGTTGTGCTATATTTGGTATTAGTAGTTTAATAATTTTGCTGAGAAATAATGAAGCTATGCCTAAGTTATGTGAAAATACAGCAAATTTTAAAAAGCTTTGATGCAACACACAGTGTTTTGGAATCAGGGAACTTAGTATCAATGATACTGAATGATGACTAAACTCTGTGGGAAAGATAGGGCCATGTGCAGACACTGCCGTTGTGAATGCAAAATAACACAATCATTATTGGTTTCCATTGGACATTTTCTAAGTAATAAATGTACATTTTCTGACCAAGTAATCCTTCATTAAATTTCAGTGTCAACACATGAAGCGGACATAGAACTAAGTGAGGCATGAGTTGCACTGGGAAAGCAATCGTGATTTCTGCTGTGTGTTTAGAAAGTAGCCATCATAAAATAATGATGGAGTAATCAATTCCACATGTATGTGTTGACAAAGCACTCTGTTGGGGCAGAAGAGAATGAGGTGCATTCTTACACAGTAGGGTATGCTTATTAGTAGTCATTAACACAGCCAGGCATAGTGAAACATACCTTTAATCCTAGCATTCTGCTTAGAGCCTGAGTTCAGGGATAGTTTGCACTATTTAAGGAGTTCTGGCCAGCCAGGACTACTTAGTAAAACCCTGTATCAAAGTTAAACACCATAATAATGTTACAAAAGGAATGAATGAACATATAATTCACCATTTTTGAACTTCATTTTATTTTTATTTTAAGATTATAATAAAATTGCATCATTTTCCCGTTCTCTTTGTTGCCTCCAAACTCTTCCTTGTACTTCTCCCCACCTTCAACTCCTTCACAGTCATAGCCTTGTTTTATATAATTGTGGGTTTTTTTTTGTGTGTGTGTGTGTTTATTTCCAAATAAATAAATGCAACCTGCTCCATCTGTATGTTGTTTGTGTGTATGTATTTTTCAGGCCCAATCCCTTGGCAATGAACTCCAGTCAACTGAGGAATTCTGAGAGCAGGAGGAGCTGTCTTCCCCAGGGGAGAACACACAGATTGTAACTTAGTATCAAATGGTCACTTTTTTGTTTGGTTGTTTAGTTATTTGGAACAAATATTTTCATAAAGTTATCTTGAAATGAATTCTGAAATGTGTGCCATCATGTGATTTATAAACAATACATGATAAAACGAATGAAATGGTGACTATAAATAGAATCATGTCAAATGTGCATTTAAAAGTTTTTCCAATTTTTTAATATGATATCATATTATTTTAATACAAATTTAGTATTTTATGGTCTGAAAACAAAGCTTTGTATAAAATCTAACTTACATTTCTAATTGAAACACTGTTTTTTCCTCATATAATTTATCTCAGGGAAAAAAACAGAATATCTAAATTCACTGAAAAATAGAACTTTTCCATTATGGCTATTATAAACACAAACAAAAATACACAATAATTTTATTTTTCTCACTTAGGATATGTTGTCCAGGCAGAGTTTCAGGAAGTCTTGGTGTTTCAAGGAAGAGTGAAAGGGAAGTTTCATCATATTCACTGGAGAAAAACATCTTTGACAGTTTGATGCTGAGTCTTTATTTCCACCAGAGTATTTGGGTACTTTCACATGGTCTCAGTTTCTGATTCAGATATATTTTCCAATTTACTGAATAAGTTTGGATTTATATGATATCTATTTAGCACATTAATCTATTCTAATTATGTCAATATTCTAACAATAGCTTTTTTACTGTTTGCTTCTCTTTGTGCAACATCTTGTTTTATATCAACTATTGTTTGAGTCTAATATCATAGATATTTCTATATTTTATTATTTCTCCTTATAATTTAAGCATCTCCTAAAAGCTTAGCATTAAAATAATTGGGTGAGTGAGGAAGCAGTGAGGATCTGGGAGGAGCTGAGGGAGTAGAAACCATAATTAAAGTATATTATATGTAAAAGGTCTATTTTCAGTAAAAAAGAAATGAAAAAATAATTCTTATATTCTACACTATTGATACAACAAAGAAACAAATTAATTAAATCCATCAGAGTCTCCCACATAGTTTTTGTATAAAACAGTTCTCTCTTTTATCTTTTTTTATCTTCTCCCTATTATACTTTTAAGAATTATGGTCTACTCCCCTTCTTTTTAGCTACAGATAGCTCAGCTCTCTCCTATCTCCCTTCTGCCTTCACTGCTCTGAGTTTTTGAAGTCTATTAATGACTTCACAAATCCACTGATCTTGTGCCCTAACTGCTTCTGATCTTATCTGAAGTATTTTTCCCCTCTGCTATCTATCTCCTTCATGCTACACTCAATTTCTCACACTGTAGCAAAGACTCTGCTGTTTCCTAATTTCTTCTCCACCTTCATGGAAAAGAAAAAAAAAAAAAAACAGGCCTATGTCAATGGATGCCTCATGTTCATCTAATATCTTAAACATAGAAATTTTTTAATCATTCATCCTCAGCATTCTGACATTCTCATAGTATCAACGATTTCCTTTCTGTTAACAAAATCTAAGTGGAGGTCACAAACCTGCCACGGGGTTAGTATTAGCATTCCACTTCACACTTTGGTAAACGCCACCTTGCCTCATTATCTAAATGCTATCGGTCACCTCCCTGCCCAGAATGGCTTTCTGTGCTTCTTATAAGTGGTTCACTTAGCTCCGAGGGTGTGGTGGTTCTTCCAGCCCTTTTCATGCGACCCTTGCCCAGACTTAACCTTTTGTAGTTTTGCTAATACTCTTCTTCCACCTGTTTCCTCCATCCTATCTGTGTACTCACAACCCAGTCCTCAACTGACTGGATGATCCACCTTCTCGTTCCTTGCTAACTACACTTTTTCTGTATTATTTATTATAATAATAATGCATATAATAACATATGATATGTATTAATATACTACATATTATATATAACCTATTTAATAAATTATATATTTAAGTTTTATAAATTGTAATCATTAGATAATTTTATGTGATATATCCACAATATACTTCTGATAGTGTTAATTTTGTAGTTGAAACTACAGTTTCTTTACTGTAAAGGGAATATGAATAAATTATTTTATCTGTTCATTATGTCCTTCAGTTATTAGTCCAAAATCTTTTTCAAAAACCCCTCTGTCTGTTTGATATTTACTTTTTGCTGGTGTAATCCAAGTGGCCTTTGTTCCCTGAATCGTATGCCTTGGCCCACTTGTTGTGCCACTCAAAATCAAAATTAAATATTATCTCAGTCAAGTAATTTTCTAAAATTTGCCACATAAAATTAGTCTCCTTGTCCTATAAAACACTATTTAAATATACCTGTGTGTGTGTGTGTGTGTGTGTGTGTGTGTGAAGCCTCCTACTCTTCAACATTCTATTTCATATAGTCCTTGACTTGTGTCAGGACATCTCTTACCAATAATAGATGATTGAGCTTTATTTTTTGCTTGTTTGTTTGCTTGTTTGTTTGTTTGAGACAAAGCTTCTCTGTGTAGCCTTGGAGCCTGTCCTGGAAATCACTGTGTAGAGCAGGCTGGTCTTGAACTCAGAGAGATATGCCTGCCTCTTCTTCCCAGGTGCTGGGATTAAAGGCGTGTACTACTGCCTGATGATAATTCAGTTTTATATGGAACATATGCTTGCCTGTAAACAGGAACAGAAGGTATAAAATATATGTGATTAAAGAATAAGTTTTAAGTGATGTATTATTTTACTATCTGACTTGTCTAATCAATAGTACAGTTTTAACTTGGAAATAGAATTGCTAAGGGCTGAAAAAGTTTAACATGGCAAACTTTTCACTGTAGATCCTCCACACTTCCGGTATGTAAAGGCGCCAAGGCATCTGATGAGACTTATTATGTGAACCTTTCACTTGTGTTCTAGGACCCTCCTGACATGCTCATCAGCTCCACTGTCAAGGTGGTCCATCCCACTGTAAGGCTCATGGATGCCAGATGCAGTCTTTGAAATGAGTTCCCCAAAGTTAATTAATTAGACACATGATACACCTAATTAAAGCCAGCTTTGCTGGAGTTAAGAAATTGGAGCTCTGTCCTTCCAGTGGAGCTTTTCGCAGAAGTATTCTTTCTGAGGAGTTACCTTTATGGTGGCTTTTGTTCCAAGCAATATCCAGAAAGAAACAGATGCAATAGGCAGCATCTGTAATTTTCTGATACTGGCAATGGTAAAGCTTGTTTGTGTACAGATCAACATCTGTTCTTTAAATACTAAATATTCACCACACAAAGGTCAAGCCCTTCAATTTGTCTCTACCAAGTTCATTTCATGTTAAGAACAAGTGTAAGACACAGTGATTTTTAAACATGAAAGGTAACGCAGTCACCTTACAGGTTTGTCAAAATTCTTCATGAAAGGAAACAAAAGAGGTAGGAGCCAAGAACTTGATTTACTAGTAAGTGCATGATAACATTTATGCTATAGTTCTTGCCGTCATGGCTTGTAGCTCATTGCTCTAATCCCTGTGTCTATTGGGGCCACCTAGAGAATTTCAGGATAACCTCCCCTATTGTATGTTGCCCAGATATATCCTTTAAAAGCTGGGGGGATTTTTCAGACATGTAACTCAGGGTTGAAGAGATACTCTAATATACTTGCTTTTGTTCAATGGCTATTTCTGCTAGAGATGAAAATTTGAACCTTCAGAATTGTCATATGTGCAGGCAATGACTAAGAGAGCAAAGAAAGATACTGAAATGATACCCCTCAATAAGGCCCTTCTTCTTATCTTACATACAAACTATATTATCTTGTGGAACAACAACTGTTAAATATTTATTGCCTTTTTCTAATAACTATTAATAGTAAAAGCAAGACACAGTATCATGTTAGTAGAAACTCATAGAAACAAATCTTTTTTGGGCATTGCTTCTCTTTCCTAGGGGACTCCCCAAAAATGTAGTATTAGGTCTGGAGACCATTGGGAATATTTCCTGAAAGTGGACTACAGGGCGTCTTCTTTTCTTTTCTTTCTGTTTTATATGAGGCAATTTTTTGCCACCCAGCACTTTCAGAATGTTATTCTGTATGGCCACAGTCACGAATCAGTAAGACAACTATTCATATATTCAGACTTCAGAAACTATTAGTCAAAACATAGCTTTACTCTGGATAAATGTATTACCTCAAGTGTCTGTTAGAGTGGTTCAAAATGAACGAGCACAATAGAATAGAGGAAGTTTTATTCAAGTTCAAGATAGTGAGAATGGAACAAATAATATGTATACAGCTGATAAATATTCCCAAGTTAGACATATACATTCATATTCACATTAGCTAGATAGATCCATGATAAATACATATATAATAGTTTGAGAAGAAATTTATTTTTAATATTGAGAATGATATATTGTGTCAGTGAAGGTTGAGGATTTTATAACTTTGACCTCCATATTATAAACCTAGTTTCAGTAACTAGTCTACTTGTGATATGGGCCAGCTGTTTAGCACCTTGATAATACCAAGGTCGATGCAGTCAGTTCACATGTAAAAAAAAGGCTCAAAACTCTGCCAGGCAGATAGAAATTAATATAAAAGTGTTTCTAAATGAGAAAGTATGCATATATACATATTTTTACAAGATGCAATCACGAATCTTCATGATATTCTTTGAAATTTTAATTTAATTAAAAATATTCTTATTTTTTCTTTTTTAAGAGAGCTCAACAGAGCCACAAGACTGCATCACTGCCTACAGGTATCTCACTGAGCACACAGAACTGGGTTAAAATTTCCATTTATCTGGTAGTTTCTTATTTTTGTGGTTCAGAATATGTGTCTATTGGAGTCAAATTGTTAGGAACAAGGAAGAGCACAATAAAATCATCAGTTTTTGGAACCTTTGCTCGTCATGCAGAGTAATCCTGAAAATAATCCCCCTCCCACCCCAAAGGAAAGGGAAAAGTTTAGAGAGAGGCTTTCAATATTTTTCCACATCCATCTTTCTATCCTTTATACCATTTTGCAGTCACAGTCAGACCCCTGCACTGAAATCCCGAAATACATCAAGAAAGGCAGGGCTGATGTGGGGAATAAGCAGAGACTCTAAATCCTCACATCTCTCCTCACTTCAAAATCCTCTGTGCGCCCTCCTTACCTCTCAGTCTTCTTTAGTCCCTTGAAGAATTTGGCTTCACAGACTGAAGAATGATATTGATGGAACTGAAAAAGTTTTACAGTAGAATTGAAGTCCAGTCGATATAGCCAAATATATCATATCAAAAGCAAAACCATATCATTTTTAGCTATAAGGCATTTTAATACATGTATTTTAAACTAGCAGATTAGTGAAAACAGTCAATTTGTTTTTCTCTTCCGGGCTTAATTTCTAACTTTGTTTTACATTTTACTGCAGACAACTTTGGGAACAGGAGGTTGAAACTTAATTAATGTAATCATTTCAATTGTGGAGTTGAAATGGCTTGTCTGATTACATTCGTTTTGTTTAACTTTTCTAAGTTTTCTTTCTGAATCCCATGTCTGTGACTCCCAGACCTAAGTTAATTCTTTTATTTAACTTTTTGTTCTGGGTAGAACTAGGGCTCTCTCTACATCTTGTAAGCCCTTGTGGTGGTTGAATAATAAATGTCCCTGACCCCATCCTGCAGTCTCTGCCATTTGAATGTTTGTTCCTAAGTTGGTGGCCCTGTTTGCACAGGCTTAGGAGTTGCAGTATGTCGCTGGGGTTGGGTTTTGAGAGCTTCAAGACTTGAGCCTTTTGAGTTTGTTTTCTGCTTCCTGCCTGTGATTCAAAATGTGACCCGTCAGCTGTTCCTGCCACCAGTCCTTACAGCTTTCTGTAAGGCTTCATGATAGTGATAATGATGAATTCTTAATCCTTTGGAACTGCAAGTTTCAAATAAACTGTTCCTTCTATAAATTGTCTTTATCAAGATATCCGATCGCAGCAGTAGACACATAACTAAGACAGCCTTCTATGAAAGAGCTGCAGGCTCTAGAACTTAGGATTTCTTTACAAAGTTGATCAGTGTGTTCCAATGCCTTTGTGTTTCACTCTATTTTGCTTTAGACATGTCTGAGGCTTTGATTTACACCTCCACATGGATCTCAGTTTCCTCTTAAGAAAAAAGCCAAAGTTTGAACTGTCTTACATATTGTTGGAGCTGAATAAAGTAATCTTGAGATTGAAGGTGAGAGAGTTTGCCTAGAGTTTCCTTCCTTTTGATCAGGGCTAAACTCTAGCAAACTCAAGCCCTTTGGATGGAAACACACAGAAAGTGAATGGATAAAAATTGAGAAATGGTACTGAGATGTGAGCCTATCAGGAGTATGTTCAAGAGAATGAGGTTGGTTCTTTGCCTATGTTCCTCAATATTATTTTGGTCCAATTTTCACTTCCAACTTCTGGGTTATTTTTGGATTATTTACTTCGCATTTTACATTAGAAAATGACCTTTGAACTACATGTATCAACCTGGTCTTCATGCTTTTAGGAACAATAGTTGAAGTGTTCTCTTTCCTTGGGCATATATGCCCTAAAATAATGATTAGGTGCAACCTGATATGAAAGCTTGTCTGGGTTTCATACATTTCTTTCTGTTTTCAGAATCTTAATGTGACTGATTCTGTAGAGGTTTCTGAAACTGTAAATGAAGTACATTCCCTTGGATGTCATTTGACTTGGCTTAGTACCTTATCAGTTAATGTTTGTCACTGTAAACTAAAGTATGACAGAAATGATGTAAGAAACATAAAATTTGGCTCACGGTTTCAGAAAGAATTTAATCTATCCTGATGGGGAAGGTGTCTCTGCATCTGCTGATGGAAGACTAATCCAGTGGTAATAATTAAAAGGCAGAGAGGAAACCAGCACTGGAGGTGAATATGACTTTCACGATTCATCCTACTCCTCTCTTTTCTTCAGCCAGGCATTCTCACTTTGTGAAGACTCAAAAATAGGACCACAATTTGGTAATTAAACATTTAAACATTAGATTGTGAATATAACATATCTGTTTCAAACCATATATGCTGGTCAATTTACTTTCTGAAAATGGACTCTCAGTTAAATAATATCACCACTTGATTGAACTTTGGGCAAGCCTGGGGTGCATTTTCTTGAGTAGTGATTAATATAGGAAAGTCAAACACACTGTAGAAACTACCACCCCTCCTGTCTTATGGTCCTTAGTGATATAAGAAAGCAGGTTGAGCAAGCTAGGAAGGAGAAAGACAGCCTTGTTTCTCCAAGGCCTCTGCATGAAACCTTGCCTCCAGGTTCCTGGGTTGAGCTAAGGCCCTGATTTCCTTAGATGCTGGACTACAAGCTGCAAGATGAAGAAACCCTTTCCTGCTCAAATTGCTTTTTCTCATGATTCTTTATGACGGCAACGGAAACTCTAAGATAGATCATGTCCAATTTGCCTCCATCCTACTTATCATTCTTCCCTGAATTAGGCCTTTAATAATCCATTAGTATCTAGATCTTTGAGGCAGTGGCTGTTTATTATCCTACTTAAGACAAAAAGGGGTAAAAAGACAGGCAACTGGAAAGAGATTGATGATTTCTTCATATGTAATTGATTGATCATAATTAGAAGTGTTGTAAAGCACAGTAATTTCTAAATGGCATTCACCATAGAAAAGGGGATCAAAAGTATCCTAGAGGTTTCAGTCAGTAGATCTAGAAAGTTAAAACAACAGTGACTGGAAGTAGAAAGAGTTGATTAAAGCTGAATATTAAAAAATTTCAGTTCCAACACACATTGAAAACAGGAGTGTATAAAACCAAATGAGTCTCTGAAACCTGATGAATTTCCACCCTTGAAGTCACTCAAAGCCTAAACATCAGCTATTATTTTATGCCTTGAGAGCTAAGTATTGGTTAAACTACACATATTGAATGGAGCTTTAAAGAACATGAGTATCTATGGAACTGACACTTTGCAAGCGTATTATAAAAGACCTGAGAAGAAGCTGACAGATGCCAGTCTAGAGTTTAAAAAAGAGGAAAGAAAGTAAATGTTAAACCTAATCTATTAACTTAATGGCCTGACATGAAAAATCAAATACTTTTAAAAGCATGTTCTGAAAAGTCAAATCTATAGACATCTTCTGGATGCAATACGAGGTTAGGTTTTCCTTTAATGCAACATGGAATACAAAATCACATTAATCATGTCCTTCACCATCTCAGACACCTGGCATCTTTTATGATGAGAAGCATGGAAACCCATAATCCCAGGGCCATTAAAACAACAGCACTCAGCTGTTAAGATTGTTACACCTCTTAGTGTCTTCCTTGTTAACCTAGCTTCTCTGGAGCTGTGGATTGTAGTCTGATTATTCTTTCTTTGCTTTGCATCTAGTATCCACATTTGACTAAAGACATACCGTGTTTGTCTTTCTGGGTCTAGGATACTACACTAAGGATGATTATTTTCAACTTTTACCTATTTGTCTGAAAACTCAAGTTTTTTTTTTCAACTGAGTAGTATTCCATTGTGTAAATGCACCAAACTTTCTTTGTCCATTATTTGTTGAGGAGCATCTATGTTGTTTCCAAGTTATGACTATTACAAATAATACGGCTATTAATACAGTTGAGCAGGTGTCCATGGATATGATACAGCATCCTTTGGGTATATGCTCAAGAGTGGTAATGCTGGGTCTTGACATAGGCTGATTCCCAGTTTTCTGAGAAATCACCATAGTGATTTCCAAAGTGATTGTACAAGTTTGCACTCCTACCAGCAATGGAAGAGTGTTCCCTTACTCTACATCCTTTCCAACATAAGCTGTGTTGTCAGTGATTTTGATCCTAGCCACTCTGACAGATGTAAAATCGTATGTCAGAGTCATTTTGACTTGTATTTTCCTGATGATTAAAGATTTTGAGCAATTCTTAAATGTCCTCTGGTCATTTAAGATTCTTCTTTTGAGAATTCTTTCTTTTATAGCTTACCCCATTTTTAATTGTAATATTTGAAATTTGGATGTCTAGTTTATTGAGTTCTTCATATATTTTGGAGACCAGCCCTCTGTCAGATGTGGGGTCTGTGAAGATCTTTTCCTATTCTGTAGGCTGCCTTTTTGTTTTATTTATCATGTCTTTTGCCTTACAGAAGTTTTTCAGTTTCAGGAGGTCTCATTTATTGGTTGTTGCTCTCAGTCTTTGTGTTGCTGGTCTTATATTTAGGAAGTGGCCTCCTGTGCCAATGCGTAAAAGGTGACGTCCCTTTTTCTCTTCTATCAAGCTCAGTGCAACTGAAATTACATTGAGGTTTTGGCGCACTTGGACTTGAGTTTTGTACATGGTGTTAGATGTGGATCCATTTGCAATCTTCGACATGTTGACATTCATTTAGGTCAGTACCCTTTTTTGAAGATTCTTTCCTTTTTTCATTGTACATTTTTTATTTCTTTGTCAAAAATTAGGTGTTTCTAGGTGTGTGGATTAATGACAGATTATTCAGTTTGATTCCATTGGTCCAGATGTCTGTTATGCCAATACCAATTTTTATTACTATAGCTATATAGAGGAGCTTAAAATCAGAGATGGTAATGTCTCCAGAAGTTCCTTTATGGTACAGGATAGTTTTAGCTTCCTGGGTTTTTTGTTTCTTTGTTTGTTTGTTTTTTGGTGATGTTGTTGTTTGTCCATATGAAGTTGAGTATTATTTTTCAAGGTCTGTGAAGAATTTGTTGGGATTTTGATAGGAAGGAGAAATAGATGAGATCTCTTGGGTAAACTGGGATAGGAAGTGGTAGAGGGGAAGGGATGAGAGAACATGAAGGAACAGAATGGTTAAGTTGGGGGAGGAACAGAGTAAAAAAACAATGAAAGAGATTCCTGAAAGAGGGACCATTTATGGGGTTCAGGAGAAAAAAGGTGCTAAGGAAATTCCTAGGAATCCATAAGGATGACTCAAGATAAGTCTCCTAGCAATAGTAGAGAGGTGTCTTAACTGGATTCCCCTGTAATCAGATTCGTGAATACCCTGACATTATAGACCCTTCATACAGTAACTGATGGAAGCAGATGCAGAGATCCACAGCCAAGCGCCAGATCAAGATCCTGGAGTCCAGTTGAAGGGAGAAAGGAACAATTATATGAGCATGGGGGCGGGGTCAAGATCACGACTGGGGAATCCGCAGCTGATCAGAGTTCAAGGGAATTTACAGACTCTGGGCCTATAGCTAGGGAGCCTGCATGGGACCAAATTAGGCCCACTGCATGTGGGTGACATCTGTGTAGCTTGGGCGTTTGAGGGACTCCGGGCAGTGGAACCAGGATCTGGCCCTGGTGCATGAGCTGGCTTGTGGAGGTGGAATGTTTTACCCAGCTTAGATGCAGGGTGGAGGGCCTTGGTCCTACCTCAACTTAACCTGCCAGTCTTTGTGGGAGGCCTTACCCTTTCAGATGAGTAGATGAGTGGTGGGTTGGGGAGGGAAGAGATAACGGAAACTGTGGTTGGTATAGAAAATGAATACAATTTAATGTATACAAATACAATTTGTATTTAATACAAAATAAAAAAGATTACTACACCATACAGATCTCAGAAACAACTCAAAGTTTCGTTTCTTTTTGTGAAGTCTGTCATTGTCTCACCTTTGTTCTTTTACTTGGCACATATTAGTGAGTATTTGCTTTTCTGTTTTTGTATGATTTCATTTAATATAATTTTCCCAATTTCACTCACTATGCCCAATATGATAGGTTTTTGGCCAGCAAGCCCCAGGAATCTGCCTGTATCTGCCATCCAAGCTCTGATGTTACAAGTGTGCATCTGTAATGGGCCTGCCTTTGGAGAGTATTCTGGGAACTGAGTTTTCAGTCTTGTATGGTTAATCTTTCCATAATAAGCTGTCTTCCAAATGCCCATCAGTTTTTTATGATTTTTCCCAATTTACATTGCCCTCAGCAGTGGAATCTTCCCTTCTTTCACCTCCTCACCCCCACTTTCTATCATTTATCCCTTCGGACATGTTAATGTTTTATCATCCTGAGGATTATTTTTGTTGGACATTGTTAATTTATCTGTTGGGGAAAAGTGTTGTTATTTGAGCAATATCTACTCAATCTATTTGCCCATGTCTTTGTTGGATTGTTTTCTTTTTATAAAGTTGTTTTATAAAGTCTTTCCAGAATAATAAAGCAAGAGAATGGAATTAACAGCAAATCAAATAAGAAAGAAAAAAAAACTGGTAGTGCTGACTCCTGAAAATAAAATCTAAACATGAAAATGTGAAAGAATCTACCAAAAGTTCTTAGAAGTGATAACAAATTCATGAAAGTTGCAGAGAACAACATCAACAGGCAATATTAGCAGAGTTTGTATATGCGAGACTTTCTGAGGATAAAATTCAGGAAAACCAAGGTGTGCCCCATCCCCATCTAACTTTATCTTCTCTCTGTGTGTTTCTCTTTTCTCTGTTTTTAACACACACACAAACACACATACACACACACACACAGACACACACACACACGGAAAAAGAAAACAAAGTTAGGAAGAAGAAGATAAAGGAAACCCTCAAACGAAACAAAACAGAAAAGAAAAAGAAGTCCACACCCAAAAAATCGTGGAGTTTGTTTTATGTCAATTAGTTACTCCAAGGCCTGGGGCCTGTCCTGGAAGGAGGTTAAAATACCAGTAACATTGCCTTGGAGAAAAGTGACTTTCCCTTTGCCATTCTTAGTTAAGTGAGGCAAGCAGCTTCTGCTTCCCTTTCTCATGCTGGGACTCTATCTGATTGAACCAAGACAGGTTCTAAGTGTGTTGCTGCAGCCTCTGTGAGGTGATATGCACCTTAATTCTATTGTGCCTGGAAGACACAGTTTAGCAAAGTTTTTATTATAAGAACCCATCACCTGTTCTATCGATTTAACAAAGGAAACTAACAAATTAAATCAAAACAAAAATTCAACCGAATTTCTATGGAAAACAGTCTTCTATTCCATCTATATTCATTTGATTTTTAACAAAGTTTATATGAAAACATGATGCTAGAAAAAGGGTAGAGGGAGGAAATCCTGTGGTCAGAATATAATGTATGGAAGAAGAATAAAGTTTTAAAAAGAGAAAAAAAAGAAAATGAAAATAAGAAAGAACAAAAAAAGACATTGAGTATCCAGTTTTCTTTGTGTTATAGATTGAGGGGGACTTATTTTAAAGCAGGTACTTTGAAAACCTTGATATGAATACAGTTAAAGATTTAAGAACAAAAGTGGAGTTTATGTATATCCTCATAATATATACAAAATGGATGTCCCTGTGTCCACTCTCCATTATGACTAAGCTGGATTTGTTGAGTTTATAGTAAATGTTTCCTCTAGTAGTAGGGGATTTACCAGGAGGAAAAGAAAATTACTACCTTCCCAAGATTGACCTCTGATGACTGGAGTAAAATCACATAAAGAAAATCATCTTGATTGTATTATTCTGTGTTTTTAAATAATTAATGCAAATTTTTAGATGGTATTGAGAATAATAAAAAATAGAATAAAAAAAAGCTTATAAATCTCTAACCAAATACCGTCTTGAATCATTTTTTTTTCTGCCATCACTTTTGACTTGCAAAGATTTCGGTGTGCTTTTCACTTGGTCCCCCTGTATCTTCCTCTCTTATCCCTTTGTAATGGCTCCGGGAGCAACATGAATTTCCTTCCTTAGAAATCATTCCTATTAAATGGCTAGCTTATGTTGATGAGTTCAGCTTGAAGTAGATTTACAAAGTGTCAGAAAGTTAGAATTCTCAATTTATTCTAGCAGGATGCATCATGCTCTAGGAACAGTTTTATGAGGCAGTAATTGGGCAGTCATTCTGCACTCTGATAGCCCCAGGAGATTCAATTCTACTATAAGAAAAGACATTAAAAAGCATAGTCTTTTTTTATTAAAAGCACAGCATGAATAACAGGGCATTTATTTTGCCCTTTTTCTTTTTAAATCTAGCCCTAATACTTGGGAGGGTTTTGTCTTTCTTTTTTTTTCATATTATTCAAGCATAAAGTACTGACTCACTAAAGGGCAGTCAGGAAAGCGTCGAGCACCATTGCTCTAGCTAACATCTGTACATCACTGATGACTGCCCTGATGACTTCTTTATTCAGGCCCGGAAGTCAGATTTGTTTCTTTGTAAAGAAACTACAGGACTGACAGCACACAATGAATCATGCCTAACAACATGCTGACAAGCTGGCAAGAGGCAGCCTGCACAGGGGCGACTACAGCTGACAACAAGTGTACACATCTGTTTGTAGGATTTGTGAGAAAGGAATACAAACAAGGAGGAGATGGTTGTGGGTTTTATAAGAGAATTTAAAAACCCTTTCTTCCTATCCAAATAGCCATGACATAAGGAATATATATTAGTCCTCAAGATGTGTTTATGACAAGCAGAACTAGATTTCAAATGGCCTGCGTCGATTAGCATTTTGATTACCAAACGCTGTTCCAAATGTCTGATGAACAGGTATTAGAATAGTTCTTAAACATACTGATTGAATGCACATCGAGGCTGCTATATTTAACACTTGCTTATGTTCAGGTGTAAATTTGGTTTTGTATCATTCCTTAAAGCTTGAAGGAAAAACATAAAGTACTTGTAGCCCTGCAGTCTTTCTCAGAGAGACAGACATCCAAAACACCATTCTCAGTACAATGACAGAGATAAAATAGTTAAGGTTTAAAAGGAAGTCGACAGATCCAAGTTTCTATAATCAAGTATCAAGGAGCATATGATCAGATTTGCCATTTCTCACATCGTCCTCCTTACTCGTCTACCAGAAAGCATGAAATGGTATGCCTTATCCACAACCCAGCATCGTCATTTGTAAGATTATTTTTATTTGAGAGTTTTACACATTTATATAATGTGTTTAGAACAAATATATTCCTCTACTCCCTTCCATCTGATCCTCCATAGTCTCCTACAGAATTTCCTAACAGTTATATATACTGTATTTTTAATGTACTGAGTCCACTTATTGTCTCCACTGTATGCATGGGTGTCGGTTCATCCAATGAGCCATGGGCACTGTACCATAGGCAACATCCCTAAATGAACTGACTCTCACTCCTCTGGGAGCTTTCAGGTGGCAATTCCAAATCATTCTTGTTTTTCATTTCCAGAAAAAAAATTAACTTAAAATTTGTATTACATGCAGCCATAATCATGATACCAAGATAACAACAACAATACAGTAATAAAACACTCTGTCCAACAGTGAACAGCAGTTCAGCCCTCCAGCTTCACAAGACTTACATAGACAACAGGAAAACCTTGAACCAAAGCTTAATTCTGTGTTGAATCCTGCAGGTGATCTGGGTAGGAAAAAAAAAACATAGAAATTTTAGTTTTAGACAGTCTGACATGCCATGTTTTGGTTTTTAGTCTGAAAAAATTTGACTTGTAATTATAAGTGGTGATTCCTAATTATTTTCTTTTATTCCAGAATCACTTTGAAGACAGAGCACTGTTTTCCAAGTACTAAATACACATTGATGATTGTTAAGTAAAATGAAGTACAGAAAAATAAAATTGGCTTAGACGTTAGATATTTCCCCTTCCAAACATGCATAAAAACTGCAATTTGCAACTTTCCCTGCTCCCAATAAATGTATTCACTCTCGGGACTCCCAGGGAAGGATTCCTCTACGAGGCAGAGCAAACTGAATAATCAGAGCCAATCACCTTACTCCCACATCACTTAATTTCCAGATATTGAGAAAAACATGACTGAATAGTATTCTGAATGCTAGATAACGTACAAATATGTTATTTAAAACTTGTGTGAAACTGACCAGCCTACACTCGACAGGTACTGTTTCTATCCTGCTCTTCCTGACTCTTCCGTTGGGGAAAGAGCAGACAAGAGTGCTTATTACAGGGAACAAAATGATGGAAAAGAGGATATTCTTCCTTTTCACGTGTGAAAGTTTACACTAATGTTACCTGTTTAAACAGATTACTAATTTCATAGTTGCTCATATTTATATTTCAGAATGTTAAGAATATATGTTTATAATTATTGCTTTCATAAAAATTTCATCCAGAATCTGTGTGAAGAAAATTAAAGAAATCTTTCAATGCCAAAAATGAGTATCATAATGTCAACTATATTGATTGGAGTCTTCTGTGTTGTTGAACTAAAGAATTTTAAAGCAAAAGTAGAGTTCCAATATAATTTATTCAAGACCTTTCATCTTTCTCTTTTATATTTGGCACCATCCAGTTCATTTTGCTTTTATTGAGTGAATTTCAAAGTAATAGTTTATCAAATGTCATGTATTTACATAATTAGCATAATTGCATATAAGTGCATAATTAGTGTAAATATATGTAATTATATTATTATAGCATGGAATAATCTTGTAAAAGGCTTTTTTTCTAACTTTTCATGCCAAGGCACACATTGAACATGCATATGAGTTGAGATTTTATATTCAGTGTCTTGCTCTTCCTTATTGACTTATCTAAATGTCAAATCTTAGTATGTATATTTGAAAAGCAATGTTCTTTCATTGGAATGTTGGTTTATTTCTTCTTCTTTTTGAGAAACAAGAGTAATCCTAAAAACAAATAGAAATATTTTCTTTATCATTTGCTGTTATCTGGTATGTAGAAAAAGTAATCCTTGATATCAAACAAAAAACTTAGCTCTATTTTGAAATTTAATGTGGAGATAAATAAATATTATTTTAAACACAATCCTTTGGCAAATAACAGGGGAAATGGAAATGCCAGCTTCCCCCTTCTCCATATATCCTAATGCAACTGAGTATGGAACTGTGGTAATTTTAAATTTTTGTCAGTAACAAAGATGTGACCAGTAAAAGGCTGAATCTCGAGCTTAAACCCTATAACTTCTCTTAATATTCCCATAAGTAATTCTAAGCATGGTATGAAAATCATCTCCTAGTTACCCCATTCTGTAGAATGATTACCACATCAGCTATGGCTCTTTAAAAATGAAATTAAAATCTCTCTGCTTAACAAGAAAAAAGTATGTTTTTCATGCCTAATATGTTTTAAGATGATACACAGAAATTCTTAATTATGAATAGCTTAATAACAATGCTGTGTATGATCTGAGAAGTATAATTAGAAGATTTTATCACTGAATGAACATCACATAGTGTAAACTTACAATTCTGTATGTTGTAGTAAAGGTTAGTCCACTTTTCTGTCCCTTGAAGCAACTAAACCAGAGAACATTTGAGGAAATAGGTATGTTTCACCTGCCCTAAAGATAATCAAATCATATATTTGTTGTTGGGGTTTCTGTCCTGCCCAGTTCCCACAGTTGTTAAGTCCCAAAGAAATCACACAGGGGTCTACATTAACTATAAACTGATTGGCCTATAAAACAATAAGGCTTCTTATTAACTCTTATAACTTATAATTACCCATTATTCTTGTCTATGTTAGCCACATGGCTCGGTACCTTATTCAGAGAGGCAGTCACATCTTGCTTCTTCTGTGATAGGGTCAGGACTGCTGAGGAATAGGCTACCTCGATCCCAGAATTCTTCTGTTCTCATTGACCCGTCTTTAATTCCTGCCTGGTTTTCATGCCCATACTTCCTGCTTGGCTACTGGTCAATCAGTGTTTATTTAAAAATATAATTGAAAGAATACAGACCATTCTCCCACACCATATATTTATTGAAATATCATGTGGTAACTTATCAATAGTACAATATCCATGCTTTTATGTATTAACTAACAATAATTTAAAATAAAGGTAAATAATATCCAAGGAATAAAATATTTAGGAATAAATATATGCAAAGAAATATGATACCTTCAGAGATATAAAGATTAAAGGAAGCGAATAATAACTTAGACAAAAAATTAGTAATAGATTTATTAATAAACTTATTGGGAAAGAAGAAATAGAAGATTATTGCTCATTCACAACACAAGGCACCAAATAATGTCTACAAATCAGAAATCTACTGGCAGCATTATTATCATCTCATATGAAAATAAGGAGGCAAAATTCTGAAGAAAGATCAAAAGATTTGCATTTAGTCATCACTGGGGTCTAATAAAATATTTATTCATTAGGATTTCTTATTAGATTTTATAGTGTTTTATCTAACTACTTCAATACAAATTATAAATGTTATAACAAATTACAACATATTTAAAAACAAAGTCAATATAAACCTAAAATTAATTTGTATTGGAAATGTTTAGTTCTTTATTGATGAATCAAAATTTTTGGAATTAAATTTAGCAATTCAATATATTTACAAAAATTATTGCTAAGCTAAGAATTTCTTGGGGTAATGGAAAACATAGCATTAGAAACAAATAAAAGTGTTAGAGAATAAAAATAGTAAGTCTCACTGAAAATAAAAAGAAAACAAAAACCAAAATGCTGTCCTTATGTGGTCTTCCACCATCACCTAATTGGCAGACAACATCTTTATTACATGCAATAAAATATCAAACTATTCTGCAGGATCTTGGTCTCACTTGATAATAAGACCTCCCCTTCACACCACTTCCTCTTCTGTCTCAAAGGATTCAGAATATAGTCTAAGACAGATGGGCTCAGGGTGCCAGGCAAATGCATGCTGTCCTGAGCCTTTCTTTTCCTTATTCTCTCCCCTTTTCCGTAGTTTCTATTTATCTTGCTCTGGTTTCTCAAAAAAAAAAAAAAAAAAAGAATCATTAGAAAAAGGATTCAGACAAAAGGATCTTTCCAAGAGGTGATGCTAAGAGTTACTAAGAAAGTAGTTCAGAAGTAGGGTGTAGAGTAGAAAATGGGAGCAAAGTATACATGCTTCATAATAAATATTGTGTCTTTATGTTTATTTATTTACATACTTATGTATTTGTGTGCATTTTGTGTTTCGATTTGTTTTTGTATTTATTTGTGTATTTCTATGTGCATGCATGTGAGTAACTTCAGGAGACTGTTTTTTCCTTTCACCATGTGCACTCCTGGGATTGAACTCAGAATCAGGAAGAGTGCTTTTACCCATGGAACCATCTTACTGCTACTTAGAAATATTTATTTTTCTGTCTGCTTTTTAAAATTTTTGGCATTATTCTTTTTTTAAAATCAAACATTTTATTTTATTTTTCTTTATAAATAATACCATTCAAAATTTCCACCTCCTCCCTTTCTCCCATTTCCCTCCCCCTTTCCCTCCAGTCCTAAGAGAGAGCAGGGTACCCTGCCCTGTGGGAAGTCCAAGGCCCACCCTCCCTTCATCCAGGCCTAGGAAGTGTGCAGCCAAATAGACTAGGATTCCAAAAAGCCAGTACATGCAGTAGAATCAAATCCCAGTGCCATTATCATTGGCTTCTCAGTCAGCCCCCATTGTCAGCCACATTCAGAGAGTCCAGTTTGAGCACATGCTTGGTCAGTCCCAGTCCAGTTGGCCTTGGTGAACTCCTCTTAGATCAGCCACACCATCTCAGTGGGTGGACGAACTCCTCACAGTCCTGACTTCTTTGCTCATCTTCTCCCTCTTTCTGCTCTTCAACTGGACCTTGGGAGTTCAATCCAGTGGTCCAATGTGGGTCTCTGTCTCTATCTCAATCCATCGTCAGAGGAAGGTTCTATGATGATATTCAAGATATTCGTCAGTGTGGCTATGGGACAAGGCCATTCTTAAATTGTATCTCTCCCTTTTCTTTGCACTTTCCAAACCATCCTATACATCCATCTCCATTCTCCTTTCAAATTCATAGTCTCTTTTTCACTATTATTGAATACATTTTTTTTCCAGAGAGGTGGGATTCTCTTTATTTTTAATTTAATTTAATTTAATTGTCCCTGACAACAATCTTTTTTATGTGACATATCAATCCCAGTTTTCTTTCCCTCCCCTCCTCTTGCTCCCCTCCCAGTATATTTAGATACATGTTTATTCATAATTATAACCTGTTCAATCAATGTAGAGTTACTTTTATTTGTGATATCAGGGATGACCTTTTGGAACTCAACATCCATTTGATATTGTCCTCCCCTGGGAAGACCACCTCTTCATGTACAAGCTTTCCTCTGTTGCCAATAGTTTTTTATAAGGTTGAGGCCTCATGGGCTTTTTTCCTTTCCACTATGGCATATTCATTGGTGTCTTCCTTGTTTGCAAGGTTGTGGAAACCCATTCCAATGGCTACAACTACAAAACGTTTCTGGTCCTGAGACTCAGGGAAACTTACATAGAAGTAGAAAGTCTATGAGAGCAAGAGGATCAGGGAGTTTGATGGGATTGTGTTTCACTGTAATATTAGAGGCTAGAGTCATAAACAATTACTGAATTAATGTTTTCACAGGTTTCTGCCACTTTCTGTCCAAATATCAGAGTTGCATGCATCATAGGTGTCGCTTAAGGTGTTTAGAGGTAAATGACAAAAGGCCCCTCTAAGCTGCTATGGCAAACCAATGGGCATCTGTCTGAATGACTCTGCTAACAAGGTTGGAGACCATTCCTGACTTCTTTCATCTTTAACATCTAGACATACAGTATCTAGACATGATATAACTTGACCGTAGAATGTAGTAAGTTATGTTCAACCTCCATAAAGTAATTTTTCTCTTTCCCTTTTAATCTTGTCATCAGTTAATCATTTCCACATTAAATTGTCTGAAAAAATTTCACACTGATTTCCTTTGACATTTCATTTGCTATCATTTTCATGATATGATGTTTCCATCTCTCCAAATACTGGAATTTCCCACTGTATACCTGCTCCACAGGAGTTAGAATATTTAAGGTCATACTTCTGGAATCATTTCTGGCTCACTTGTATCACAATGTTTGTTATAGCATTTCTATTTCCCAAGCTTCATTTTCCTATCCTGGACATTAGAAATGCTTATAATTATTTTGTAAGATTTTTTAATATTGGAACTAATACATATAATTTGTTGTTCTTTAGGGAGCTCATTAAACAAGAAGTGTCTTATATTATCATTAGGAGTAGCTGATCACACCAGACCCTCTACAACATTAGGCCCACATACAGCACATCTAGATACTGCTTGATTTTTTTATGCACTATAGGTTTCAACTGGCCTAGACTAGACTACTCTTCATTATCTGACCATCTTATATCCCAGCTTCAGTCTGGTTTATAGTTCTAAAATGCCCTAGAAAACTCTGTTCAGACTTGAAGTCAGTTCAAATAAATAGCATGCCCTTTCTGAACCATTTTCTCAGTCTTCCAGACAATGAATTACTAGTTGGTGTGCTGTCGTTAAATTAGCTAAAAAGATTATTTTTGTACATTTAAAATCATTTTATGTAATCTTACTGATCAGATTAGCTCCTTTATGTTAAGGACATAATGTCATTGAATTTTCTATCACTGGATTCAGGTATATTGTCTCCAATAATAAAAGTCAATTAGGCAAAGAGATAAAACAGACAGGTGGAAGGATTGCCCAATAGATGATGTTCTTCCTACCACATACCATACAGTTTAAATGACTATAAACAACGTGTCTTCTGTCATACAGAAACATAGAGAAGAAATGGGTATTGACTTTTTATGGTGGGATTTTGACTTAAAATATAGCCTTTTCAGCATCGCAGGTTATATATGAAGTATTTTTAAAATATGAATATGAGAAGTTGGCTTAGATTCATCTGTGAAATTAGCTTGCGCTTCCAAATATGTCAAATTATTCAGTGATTGCCAAGATCACACATAGTAACATGCACTATAGTGAAGATTATGGAGTCTTAGAGCATTCATCCTTCGGGAGCCAATGAGCATGGTAGTTCAATGCTAACCTCGATGCATACACCCAGAAAGAGGGTAGCATAAGGGCAATGCTAATTACTTCACAATCCAACCAAGGATGTACAAATACAAGCAAGCTAAGATCTCACATGTATGAAAGTCTGAATGCGTTGACCTTTACTCTATCAGAAAGTAGGGAAAACAGTACTCATCTCCCATTTAGGTACAGACTTCTAAAAGCAAAGGATTTTCTAAAGTGACCAGGCTAATAACATCTTGTGAGAAGTACCAGTTTTTGATGAACAAAACATAGAAATGCTAGAAGTGCCAATAGAAAAGCTAGAAGCTGTTAGTATAAATGCCACATTTACAAAAAAAAATGTTCTTGAGTATTCTCATAGAGTATGTTAGCTTGATGGAGCCTTTGTTGATTAGATCTTTGAATACACCGAATTTATCTATTATCAGATTTTTGTAGCTGAAGTTGGAGAATTAACCTCACCTAACTCTTGTGAAAAAAAGATTCATTTGTGTTTAGATGTTAAGTTGTTCAAATCAAAATTTTGAAACACTTTTTGATTTAAGAGTCATTTATATTATATATAAAGAAACATTTGAAAACCATTCATTCATAATATGAAAATGTCCATCAGTACAAGAATTCTGGTCTGGAGTGATTTGAAAACTTTTTCACACAATTGGAGCTATTTTGGTTCACTTTCCTTAGTTGTTTTTGACAGATCTGTTGTCAGATAATTTACTGTGGGATGTGGAACTTTTGCATGCATCTGAATCTTGTTCTTCAAGAATCAAGTGAATTAAAGGAAGAAAAAGGCTGCCTCTGAAGAAAATGGGGAGGTATTATTTCTCTAATAAGAGAAATACCATAAGGGGAAATTGATTCTTTAAATGAGTTCCATAATCCGATAAAAATTTCTCTAATTATTCATAAATATTTTAAAATATTATAGAATTCACATTAATAACTTAAATCTGACAATAAACAAATTTAACTGTTAAGTAAATTTTCATATTCAACTAGTAAAGTTAGGCCAGAGATTTTTGATTCTTCAATCTTCTTCCTTTGAATTAATAGATGATTTAAAGTAGATTATTTCCGTCTTTTAAAGAACTGAATAAAAACGCTGATTTTTTTGTTCGTCTGCACATAGTTACATGATATCGTATATAGTAGAATATGTCTATTAGCAGTAGAGGTATATATTATTAAAAAAGCTATTTTAAGGATAATATTAGTACCATACTGTAGATGATACATGCAAAAAGAAAAAGTTATTTAAATAGTTATTGAAGATTCATTATGTGGAGAAGGATATTTCTTAGCTGAGTCAGGAGTCAATGAGTTTAACAGTTAAAAAGCGGCAGAAGGAAAATGAACAGTGTCCTATGCCTCTGCACTTCAGAAGCTGTGAGGTAAAGAATCTGAGTTCGAAGGCAGGCTCAGCTGCATTTCGAGACCCATATCAAAACAAATAAACTAAAAGAAACCGTTGTTTATGAACTACAAACACAGTGATCTACTTCGATATTTTTTTATCAGATAGGAGGCATTTGCTAAATACCATAATAACGGTATTGTTACATATGCAGTATGAGAGTAAGTAACTATTTCATAGCTGTTATAGAAACTCTGAACACATTATGCATCGTAAACTCAGAGGAGAGGCATTTGTCTCAATGCCAGGTGGTGTGCAGAGGAGGCGACCTATGTTTTCTTAAGGAGAACATTATCTTTTTTTTTTCTATTTCAGTGTTGTCTGAGTCCACATGCTACAGAGGATTTCTTTTCACTTCTGTGGAACTCAGTGCAAAATGACAAAAAAAAAATGATCTCTATATTGGGAGGTGTTTCAAATGAGTTTCTGAAGAGCTGACACAGAGGATTTGTCCATAGCTGTTAGTCTAGAGCTGCCTGGATATGATAAACATCACTGAGCAAGAGATTTGAGACTACTTTTCAAAACATTGAAGTTTATATCATTTAGTAATATCAAATAGATGCATAGTTTATAATTGCACCTCTATTTGTATGCAATTCATTTGGGCAAAACCAAAATGTAAGAATATATCCTATTCTTTTTATTTTTATTAAAATGCTTTTCTCTAGTCAATGTTGCTACTCATAGATTTGTAGGAAAAATCTTACCTTGAAGTTAAATAATCAAGTATTATAATATAAAATATATACAAAAAATTCAAAATGCTTGGAATTAAAGATTTAACTGCCCTTTTAATACAGCCTAACATTGTCTAAGAAGGCAATTTCAATTGAGGGATTGTTTGAATCAGGTTGTCCTCTGCAAATGTATATGGGGGATTGGCTTGATTTTTAATTGATGTAGGTAGATGCCTCGATTAGGGGGTACCATTTCCTGGACATGTGTGTCTTATATGTATTCAAAAGCTAGGTATTCATGGATCTGCAAACAAGCCATCACGTAGTGTGCCACTACGATTTCTGCTTGCAGTTCCTGCCATTACCTCTCTTAACAATAGACAATAGACAACAACCTGTAATCCAAAGTAAATCCCAAGTTGTTCCTGGTCAGAGTCGTTTATCACAGCAACAAAAAGAAAAGAAGAACAATGAAAACATAGAAAGAAATATATGAATGAAAAGAACTATACATCATTTGTTGGCATAATAATCATTATATTGAGAATATTTGTCATGGTATCTTCAAATAATTTTACAAGCATACAGTATTATTACATTAGGTCAACAAAGTTGCACATTGAACGAATAAAAGATGTGGGTGCTAAGAACTGAACTCAGGACCTTTGGAAGCACAGTCAGTGCTCTTAACTGCTGAGCCATCTCTCCAGCCCCCACTAAATTACTTTCCAACTGCAATGAAGAGACGCCAATACCAAACCGACTTCCGAAGAAAAAGAAAAACAAAAAAAGAAAAGAAAGAATAAAAGATATATTTATGTCAAATGAATTCTCTGTCAGCTGATGGTGAAACTTCAAAGTGAAATGGTATCAATATTCTGTAGAGCAGCACATCCAGGATGGCAAAGGATCATAGCTGTAATTTTCATGTTACAGTATTATTAATGAATCAAAGGTTTAAGGTCAATATCATAATATATAAATCAGTTTAAGCCTTGATAATGTGTGGTAGACAACTCTGTGTCTTTCCTTTTTTATTGCTTTTCTATCTATGAAAAACTGGTGGCATTCTTGTCCATGGGAACTCTTCAGTTTGCATTCTGTTTTTCTAACATTAGCTTATTGCATTACTCATTACCCGTGCCAATGCTTTGTTTAGTACAGTGAATCTGGAGAAGACATGACAAGTGTTGAACAGATTCCTATTCTTGGAGGTGGGGTAAGGGACATGATTAATTTGGGAGAGAAGGGAGAATATTTACTATGTGTGTAAAAGACACTCATCATTTAGACAAGATTTCTGATGAAAAATGTATCTTAGGTATATGTTTAACAGAATGACTTTTATAAACATTTTTTAGTATGTAACCATAATTAAATCATTTTTGAAGTTACTAAACAATTATGTCTTTAGTCAATCAATTTTTCATGGTTGTTTGAGATTAAATTTAGAAAATTTTTAAAGTCTTCTTTTTAAATGTTTTTTTCATTTTTGAGATTATAACGTAATTTCATAATTTCTCCCTTTCTTTTACTCTCTTTTTTATATATATATAGCCCTTCTTGTTATTTAAAGTTAATGGTGTCCTTTTTCATTATCTGTTATATACATACTGTGGTGGTTTAAATAAAGCACGACCTCCATAGGCTCCTATATTTGAAAGCTTAATCATCAGGGAGTGCCACTACTTGAGAAGGATAAAGAGCATGGCCTTTTTGGAGTACTGTGGCCCTGTTAGAGGAATTGTGTCACCGGGAGTGTGGTCTTGGGTATTTTTGAATCCCAAGCCAGGTTAAATTATCTCTTTTTCCCTGCTGCCTACAAAACCTGGATGTAGAACTCTCAGTTACTTCTCCTGTATCATATGTCTGTCGGCATACAGACCTGCTCCTTGTCAAGGACTAAACCTCTGATACGGTAAGTCAGCACTGATTAAATGCTTTCCTTTACAAGAGTTGCCATGATTATGATATTGTTTCACAGCAATAGAACACTGAATAAGAAACATACATACATTCATACGAACATTATACATACATACATCCATTCATTCACACATATTCTTAAAAGTATAAATACTGCTAAGTCTGCAAAATGTTACTTTTTTGTATGTTTTCAGGGCTGACCACTTGGTATTGGATAACCAATTGGTGTATTCTTCCCTGAAGAAAACAATTTCTTCGTCTCCCATTATTTCTTAATTGTCTTTAGTTCTATGTGTAGAGTTGAGGCTTTGTGACTTTACCCCTGTTCACATCAACATGCCTACTGCTGTTGTCCTTTATCAGCTCATGTTTACACAGTCATGTTCATGCCACTTTAAGTCTGTAGCTTCTGAAGAAAATATTTTCATACTGGTTTATTGAAATAGAACACATTACTAAACATTTTTTTTAAACTTTGATTACTAAAAATTTCTAATCACCTCAAAGTAATCCTCTTCAAAGAATTACTAGTCAGTGATGTACCAAAGTTGGTGAGAGTAGCGATACTCACATTGAAATGCCATATTCAATCCCTGTATGTGGTTTACAGTTATTGCAAGAATTATCACATTACTCCTTCCATACCTCAGCAGGCAACTGTACTGGAAGTCTAAATCTAGGCTTTAAAAATAGTACATAATCATATTTCCTTTCTATTTTCTGCATAGTAAATTGTTGACTATATGTGTATGACTGGTCATAGTCATATGACATAATAATATAAGATTTATAGCTTTATAAGACAAAAATAGCTTTCAGAGTTGCTCTCTTATTTTAAAACAGCCAAAAATGAAACTATATATTCCTCCCCAGAGTATTCATGCATGACATAAATCTTCTGGTTATTAGCACAATATATCATTAACAATTAAGAGCACAAGTCTAGGGCTGTAGAGATGTCAGAATGAAAGTGGCAATATGGTTTTGTTGCTCTAACATACTGGATAATGTGGCATTCATCTAGGGATTTAAACAATGTGAATAAAAGCATGGCTGAGCATTGCTCACAACTTTAAAGTACTTCCTGCTCCTTCAGAGGAATTGGGTTAAGCTCCCAGCATTGACACTGGGTAACTCACAACTACCTGCAAATCCAGCTTCAGGGAATCCAATGCTCTCCAAAGGTATTGGTTTTTTTTTTGTTTGTTTGTTTTTTTCAAGACAGGGTTTCTTTATGGCTTTATAGCCTGTCCTGGAACTAGCTCTTGTAGACCAGGTTGGTCTCGAACTCACAGAGATCCACCTGCCTCTGCCTCCCGAGTGCTGGGATTAAAGGCATGCACCACCACCGCCCAGCTCTCCAATGGTATTGTATACATACACACAGATTCACACACATACACATAAATAAAACAAATCTTTGGGTCTGGAGAAATCGCTCAACAGTTCAGAGCCCTTACTGTTCTTGAGGAAGAACCATTACCAATATAACAGCTCACAATTGCCTGTAACTCTAGTTTCATGGACTGAAGGAGGGTTCATCTGTATTTCTGTGCTTTGATTGGTTAAATAAAAAAGCTGCCTGGGCAGGACTTAGATAGGCAGGGAAAAGAAAAGAGGATGATGGGAAGAAGACTGGGTCAGAGCCAGTCGCCATGAAGCTCCCACCGCAGATAGATGTATCTTAGAACAGTCCGGTAAGATCACCACCTTGTGGTGACATACAGACTTTTATAATGGGTTAGTTTAGATGTGAGAGGTAGCCAAGAAAAGGCTAGAGATAATGGGCAAGGCAGTATTTGAATTAATACAGTTCTCATGTGGTTATTTCGGGCATAAGCAAGCAACCTGCGGCTGAGCTCGCGGCTGGGGAACACAACACACACCGCTCCACCCATTTACAACAAGGGACTCTGACAACTTTTAGTTCCTGAAAACATCAGGCACCCATGTAGTATACACACATACATGCAGAAAAATCACCCACATAAGAAAATAAAAAATCTTCCCTCTAAACATGAAAATAATCATAACCTCTTTGGTCATATACAAACCTTTTATTTATATCATTCCCTAAACAATAAAGAATATCATATATTTAATGTATTTACGTTACATTATTAGAAAATATGAGGATGATTTGAGTTGTGGAAGATGTGCCTGGGTTACATGAAAAATTTCACAATTTTGTATGGGATTATGCTATCTGCAAATGCAAACGTCCATGGGAGATCCTGAAATCAGTCACCAGGGAGATTGTAGATTGGATTAACAAACATGAGGATTATTTTTTATTTGAATTAATGTTGATAAAATCACACCCTTTGAAACTCTATAGGCCTGAATATCTTTATCTTAGCATGTCTGATTCATGTGGGTTTGGACCAGAAAGCATATTATAGGCAAATTTCTGTGGGGAATAAAATATACAAATCCATAGGTTTTGAATTTAGAATAATGCTTGATATGGCTGGTAGGAGATGGAGACTAGGAAGCTGTTGACTGAGAGTAAAAATTAGTTTTTGATAACTATCTTGTAACTTCATGACTATATTATATTATATTAAATAGTAGCATATTGTTTGATTCAAAATAGGGACTTGGAAAGATGGCTAAACAGTTAAGAGGACATAATGATCTTACAGAAGTCCTGAGTTCTGTTCTTAGTAACTATTTCAGAAAACATGACCTCCTGTAATTTCAGTGCCGGGGCATTTGGTGCCTTCTTGGCTCATTGGATGCTTGTACTAACACACATTCACACACAGAGACATATGTAATTCAAATATCAAAATGATAAAATTTGCAGGGGATTGTTCAAATGTCTCATCATGAAAAATAAGGTGAACGATATTATCAGGTTTACTATTCTTGCAATAGATATTCACATCATACTAAATCCTGTGATATACTTAATTATGATGTTTTCATGAAATATTTAATAAAAATATGAAAGATAGTCATGCTATATTTTAATGACATTTCAGTTCAGAAAAATTTTCACCAGTGCATCATTCTTAAACCACCTCAGTCTACAATGTAGTAAATACTCAAACATCTAGGGAAGGGGAAATTAGCTTTTCAAAAATAGCCTTTTTTCATATATTAGACTTCCTTGACTATATGACAAACATCATAGACTTGGTAGTGCAAAGCAGCACAATATTTTCTCATAGGTCTAGAGAAAATCCAAAATCTGTTTTCCATGGCTAGGGTTGGAATTATAGAGTGGGTTCTTTCTGCCTCAACAGAATCCATGTCTTTTCTCCTTCCAATTCTAGTGTCTGATCAGTAACTACGATGTGAACACATTACTACCATTTCTGTTACCCTGATCACATTGCTCTTTCTAAAGAGTGAGAACTCTTTCTATCTCATTTCTGTAACATCTCTTTTTATTTTATTTAGTGTCTTTGTAAATAATCTAGATTAATCTTCTCAATTTAAAGTCCTTAACTCAATGACTTCTGAAATGTCCTTTTTGTTACGTGTGTGTGTTTTTGTGTGTGCGTGTGTATGTGTGTTCTTGAGAGAGATGGACTTGAAACTAAAATAAATAACTGACCAAAGAAATAAGTCATCAGGAAAGTTCAAGAAAAGTAACAAGTAGAAACAAAACAAAACAAAATAAACTAAGTAAAAAATGCCTGCAACAGGACACTGAAATTCTAGATCTGGGGGATTGAATGCAATTACTGGTCAAGCTCACATCTGACCAGCCGCAAGTTTTAGGCTTAGCTCTCAGGACCAAAGAAGTGGACAGAGCTAGCTGCCAAAGCTGCAGTGGTAGTGTTAGCTAGACTGCTTAGCAGTTTCAAGACTCATGTTGTAAAAAAGACTAGAGACACATTAAAAGATGTGTAGATGAAAAAAAATTCTCTAAATAGGTTACAGTGTGTTTATTAATGTGTGTCGGCTTATAAAAGGAAAGAAGATAGACAGTCATAGAAAAAAATAAGTAGTTTAAAAATCATAAAGTCTGTAAAGAGAGGTAGGGAAGTCCTTTGAGAGTTCTACTTCAAAGAAGAGTCTGCCTGATATCCTGCAGAACATGGAGAAAGCAACTGCCAAACTTTGCAAATACCAGCCAGGAGAGTCCTTCAAAATTCCTAATTCACAGAAAAGTCTGCCAGATGTTTTAGGTCTGTAGGCTGTGGATGAATGCCCCAATGATAGAAAGGAACTTTGGGTGACTGTCCATATGGCCAAAGTCTCTGTTGTTAGGTAATATTACACCCTTCATGAATCTTTAATGGAGTCAAAGACTAAATAGTTAGAGTTATAGTTTTCCTTAGTTATGATAGAAAGTAAATTAAGTATAAAACTTTGGAATCACTGAGAAAAGATAATGGACTATTTCTCTAAATTTGCTAAATACAAATGAAGTGAATATTGTTAATGTAATTCTTTCCTGGTAACTGTTTTTTTTTTTTGTATATAGTTTTACTATGTCAAAGATCAAACCTTTCATTTTATTTGGACAAAAGGGGTAAATGTTGTGAATACTAGCTTAAGATATGTTACATTCATTTATGCGATGGCATATTTGTTTTATGATACTAAGATGTGTTGCATTCTTTTATGTTGCATTTCTTTAACTCTGTAAAGCTGTGTTACTTTGTCTACCTAAAACACCTGATTGGTCTAATAAAGAGTTCAATGGCCAGTTGCAAGCAGGAAAAAGAATAGGCAGTGTAGAGAGAATAAATAGGCGGAGAAATATAGGCTCAGAAAAAAGAGAAGAGGGAGGAATAAGAAAAATACAAGAGGAGGACACCAGGGATCAGCTACCTAATGAAACAACCAGCCATAGACTAAGAAGGGAAGAAAGACGTATGGAACAAAGGAAGGTAAAAAGGTTAAAAACCCCAGAAACAAAACATAGAAGAAGAGAAACAGGTTAATTTAAGTTAGAAAAGCTGTTTAGGGACAAACCAATATAAGGCCAGGCACTAATAAGTAACTTGGTGGCAGATTACCCCCAAAGAGTAAAAAACAAAAAGAAAACCAACTATTATATGGATATAGATATAGATAATGTTTATATATAAATTATATATATATATATATATATATATGACATGGATAGAAAGTTTGTTTGCTCCTCATTCCCCACAACTTGTTTCTTTCTTTCAAAAGTAACTTGCACTACTGAAACAGCATTAATGTACATGAAAGAGTTGCATATTACATATTTTGTTTTTTATTAATCTTTCAAAGAGCTAAATTTACTGAATTTTTTTCCGCTGGAAATTGAGCATCATGACTTCCTTCACAGCTACCAATCATTGGTTTTAATTTTTTAATTATTAAAAAATACTTTAAAGAACTTTTATTTTTTTCTTTAATATTTGTTCATAATCAAAATATTATTTACACTATCAGAAACTAAACTAATACCATTTTTCCCTCAAATTGTTGCTATGTTGAAAAGAGATATGTTACTTTTTACTAAGGTTATAGTAGGTTACAAAACTATCATGGTTAAAACCAAAATTGTTCTTCTGCTCACCTTATCCTAGGCTTCTTTTATTCTGGGATCCAGTAGCACAATATCCTTTCTATATCAGAAACTCAAGTGGCCATGTGCTAGTCATCTTCACAAACAGCCACAGTAGTCTGTAACTTTGACACTTATGGGCATACTTTGGAATGCATTGCAGAACTGGGAGCAAAACTAAGAGACATAAGTCCAAGATATGTAAGTCCATGGTATGTGCTAAAACTTAAAGGTTTGGCATGGAACAAAAAGAATGAGAAAAAGTAAAATGAAAAGTGGACACATAGAAGAGCTGAGAAGTTTTTTTTTTCCATCAGTAACTTGTTATAAAAAAAGAACAACAAAAAGAAGAAAATAATTATACCTAACCAAACCATGATTGAAATTATTCAAGACTAAAGAACCAATCATATATTGACAGCTAGATAAAAGTGAGAGTTTCACAGAAGGACCAGCAGTGACAAAATGTCATCAGACCATCACATATGATAAAAATTAGAAGCAATGGGACAGTAAGTAAAAGGTTCTGAGGTATAAATATGTTCATCTAGATCCTATACTCAACAAAATTGTCAATCAGAAATGGAACCAAAAGAAATATATTAGATGAATGAAATTTAGAAGCTTCTCTTTGAAGAAATATATTCACGAAGTAGATGATAATGATGGAGTTGAGTTTACTGCAATAAATTTTGACACTCTTGAAACTAGAAGTCATTAAATTTTTATTTTATTTTAAAAAAAATGAAGTTCTTTGGGTTACACTTGGAATGGTGTCAGGTAAACAATAGACCATTGTGGAAGCCGAGAAAGCTCAGTAGAAAGAAATGTTACACAGTTTATTATCATCTTTACCAACACTTCCATGTTCAACTAAATCACTAGTTAGTACTTGCCTCACATATAGTCTATTATATATTACTGTTTCACATGTTTTATAATATTGGAAAATTATTTTGAATGCAACTTAACTATTCAAAATTAGATAGTACTATCTAGTGACTTTTTGCATATATAAATTTGAAATGTGTATTACAAGTACACAAACTAGAAGGGTGACCAATAAACAAAGAGCATATAATAGAGGAGACAAAGGTGGCTATTTTCCTGTGCATGATGGTGCAGGCTAGCTACTAGGAACATAAAACACTAGATTTATTAAAACAAGTATGGCCCTAATAAATGTCAATAAGCGGCAAGATGTGCCTTTCTGATGAATTGACAAAGTTCTGCTTTCCAAATAGAGGCAATGTAGTTTTATCTAGAAGTAGAAAGGCCTATTAAGTCAAGGAGCATATATGTACATGAATAACTTAATTTTCTCCAAGAATTCAAATTGTAAGCATCAGTACACATCACAGTGTCAGGAATATAGTAGCACTCTAGAAATATAAATAACAAGTGATTTTCTTAATTTTCTGATTTCTGCCCTTCCTTTCCTCCCTCCAGCCCCTCCTATATACTCCCATTGTTTTCAGATTTGTAGAAATGTTTTCTTTAATTTGTGTGTGTCTGTGTGTGTGTGTGTGTGTGTGTGTGTGTGTGTGTAGATATTGGGTTTGGGGTGTGTGTAATTTTTGTTGGGGGAAGGTTGATTTTTTGAGACAGGGTTTATGTGTAACAGCTCTGGCTGACCTGGACCTCACTCTGTAGAGCAGGCTAGCCTTGAACTCTGCCTCCTTCCCTAGTGCTGTAATTATAGGTGTGTGCCATCTCTGCCAAGCTTGTGTATGTATTCTTAAATATATAAATATGATTTTCTCAGTGCATATAATGTCATGTTTATGTATATTCATGGCTGAACATTTGATATTGGAAACAACTGTGTGTTGTTTCCTAGAGACGACTATTTTTCTTTCTCTCAACATCCCTTAATAACACTAAATCCTTATCTAGAGTTGAGGCTTTGTTGTTTTCCCTCCTTCAATAGTACTCTGTCTATTTCTGTCATTATTATTTAGGTCTTGTTTATTTATTTTTTTAATTTAATTTATTTATTTTATTATGTATTAAAATTTTATTATGTATATTATGTATACAGTATTCTGCCTGCACATACCCCTGCAGGCCAGAAGAGGGCACCAAATCTCATTACAGATGGTTGTGCGCCAACATTTGGTTGCTGGGAATTGAACTCAGGACCTTTGGCAGAGCAGGCAGAGCTCCTAACCACTAACCCACCTCTTCAGCCCCCTTAGGTCTTGTTTAGTAAGCAATGTTGCTGAAGCTTCATGTGCAACTTCTCTGACATTCCAGGAGACATAATCTTCAAGTGAGCTTCCTATTCCTCTGGTTCTTCCAGTCTCTCCAGCTCCTCTTCTGTAACGACTCAGGTACACAGTTTTACAGAGTTTGTGGTGTAAATGTATCAGTTGGGACTGGGCTCAACAACTCTGTGTTTCGACCAGTTATAATTTTCCATAACAATCTTCATTTACTGTAAAGTGAAATTTCCTTGATGAGAGGTGAGGACCACGCTTATCTACCAGTATAAGGACAAATATTTAAAATATAGTTAGGCATTATGCTGGTTCAATAAAGTGGAAGTTGGAGATTTACTTCAAAGATCTATTATTCCACTAACCCTGAGTAATTGTCTAGCTTTGCAATACCAGCATGATTTCTCTTGTTGAGTAGATCTTCAATTCACTTAGAGAGCAGTTGTGTACTGCCGAGCTAAGTTGCCACTATTGTACTTTGGGGTTATTGTGGCATGTTACCATTGCTGTGATTCATATGCATAATATCTTTGCAGGATTGTTCGTTGCTTCCCTCCTTTGGAAGCTAGCATGATGCCTTTTGGGTGCCATGAAAGCTCCTCCTCAGCAAGAAAGGTTTCAGGA
Organism: Dicrostonyx torquatus; assembly: GCA_028555095.1. NCBI lineage: Eukaryota > Metazoa > Chordata > Mammalia > Rodentia > Cricetidae > Dicrostonyx > Dicrostonyx torquatus. The sequence continues at coordinate 6,221,225 of JAQHUG010000105.1, read as the reverse complement.
CAGATGGACTTTGTGCTTCCTGGGTTCAATGTTTAAAGTTCATGTCATAATTGGTAATAGGCACATCTACCTCCTCAAGTCAACCAGAACAATAGCCTATAATAGGACATTTTAGGACATTGTGGGACATTGAGGCATTTTTGTACAACCGTGACTGACAACCCAGAAGAGGTCTTCTCATGCTTGACATTGGATTTTAAAATTCAAATTCTAAATAAAAGGAACACTTAAAAGTGATGTTTTGTATCTATCCATTAGTGACATTATATTTAAGTCTTCCAAGATTTACCTAAGAGGAAACTGAATTATCATTTCATCTTTGAGCATTCTCTAGACAGATGACTTCACAGCATCTCCGCAAATGAAGTAGAGACTATGCTTCAGAGGAAGTTGGTTATCTTCCCAAAAGTTTCTCAAAAAACAGCCCAATAAAGCATAGAGAACAAAGATTTCCACGTGTATATACCACACACACAGAGACACACACACACTTCCCTGTATCAGTTTCTTTTTAAATGACCAATATCATTCATGCTGTGAATATGATACATTTTAAATGAACATTTATAAAGAAGAATCTATTGTATAAGTAAAGATCTGAAATCTTGAAACCAGCACACTAGAAATTATGCATTCTTCTTGGTTTTGATTCTCATAAGAGGTGTGGAGTTTGTTAAGAAGTTTACATGCCTTTTCTTCATTACTAGTTTTAATTATGATATGTAAATTCTTTATGAAGTTCATGAATTATCAACACACTCATCCACAATACACTTACTGTACATGTACTTTGAGAGGATGCACTGCAGTGTTGGAATTTTATACAGGCATTATTGCATTGCACACTTAAGTAAATATCTTACTTTATCTTTTGTATTGATTTTATTGAGCTACACATTTTTTTCTGCTCCAATCCATGCCTCTCCCCTCTCCTTCAACCCTCTGTCATGGTCCCTATGCTCAAAATATGATTTATTCAGGAGATCTTGTATTTTTCTACTTTCCATGTAGATTAGATCCATGTATGTCTCTCTTAGTGTCCTCATTGTTGTCTAGGTTCTTTGGGGTTGTGATTTGTAAACTGGTTTTCTTTGCTTTATGTTTAGAAACCACTTATGAGTGAGTACATATGATATTTGTCTTTCTGGGTCTGGGTTACCTCACTCAATATGATTTTTTCTAGATCTATCCATTTGTGTGCAAATTTCAAAATATCATTGTTTTTTCTATTGTGTAGTACTCCACTGTGTAAATGTACCACATTTTCCTTATCCATTCTTCAGTCAAGTGACCTTTAGGCTGGTTCCAGGTTCTGGCTATGACAAGCAATGCTGTGGTACGGTTGAGCATCCTTTGGGTATTGACTGGTGATATACTATTTGGGTTATACTTCTCCTTTTATACTGACTACAAAAAGTTGAGAGGCAGACTGAGCCCCATGTTGTAACTTTTAATTAAAACATGGAATTGTTTTGTCTTTGCCTTACTGTCTTTCAGCCCTTGCATTTTCCCTTATATTTTTACTTTTAAAATGGTTCTGTTATAATTAGTTTTTTATAATAAGTACCTTTGAAACAAACTGGACCTATAATAAATAGGTTTAAATTAATAACCTCTTTGTGAAATAATTGTATTATTCCCATCTTCACCCAAGCCAATAAAAGGGCCTAGAAGTAAGATTGACAAGCCATGTTTTTTGAAACATGGTGGTAAGTGTTACACACCTGTTCTGTTCCTTCTCCTCCATTCAGATAACCGTCCCTTTCTCCAATTCTAGAACATCCTTGACTGTAAGGTAGTATTATTATCAGATTATTACTTATCCTTAAATTCATCTCCTCATATTCCAAATGTTATCATGAATTCTACATTTTCAGTAAAGAACAAAGACTTTTGGAATCATGTCCATGTGCCACAATAGCAAGGACTCAGAATATAGTTGTAGAACTAACACTTACTCTAAATCAGAAACGTATACAATCAATTTTACAATCATTGAAGTCCTATTACAGGTCTAGCATATCTGTGTCTCGGGAAACAATCAAACTGATGGGCACCAGGCTATCCTAACAAGTAGACAGAAACGAAGGAAAAGATTCAAGAGTTTCACACAGACGGAAGTCAATTAGTTTCATAGGAAGGATTAATTGTATCTTATGGCCACTTTATAAAATGTTTTATTCGGTATGACTAAATGCTGATTGAAAATTATTCTTTGAAAAGTAACTGCTGTCTCTGGATGCAAAGAGGGTACAGCCAGGAGCTCCCATTTTGTCCATTTCTTCTGCTTACAGGTAAGTGGTGATTTGCTTATTTAACAAAGTTAATATAATTTACATGAAACATGTATTCCCCTTGGGATATTATACATTTCTGCAAAGAAATATCAAAGAAATTTAAATGTGTTCTCAATTAAATACAGTGGCCCAGATTCCTGGGCTGAGCTAAATTTCTCAAATCATACATTTGATGCTTCTATCTTCCCATGACTTCCTTGCCCTGTGTGTGCAGGAGCTAAGAGAAACTTTGTTACAGGAGAGTTTAGGGGCCCACTTACCTCCTGAATATGCATTGTCCAGACAATGGCTTCAGAGTTAGAAGGGCTGATTTGATTTGACTCTATCAGTTCTGAAGAAAATTTCAGTGATAATAATAAACCATTTCATGAGAGCATCATCTGACAATATTATCATACCTTAAGCTGAAGCCCAAAGTAACTAAAATATATTTCAACAATTATACTGAAACTTCAAGTCACTGATCACTACTCCTAAGAAGTGTGTTGGGTTTCAGTTCACCTCAAGATCATTGCATTCTGACTTTCTTCCTGACATTACCACTTTTCTGAGCTTAAGTAGCCAATGCAGCTTCCTCGTTATTCTTGGTACTCCTATTTAATGGCACCATCAAAAATGGAAGCACGCGAGGGGGGAAAATGTTCCTGCTGTGTCTGTCTTGGTTCCATTGCCTCACAGGTTGATTTGTATGGAAATACAAACAGAAGGAATAATATTTCAGTGAGAGAAAGATGCAGAAAAATCTTTATTGATGAGTGGAGGGCTAGGTCATTACATTCACATCCACCTCATTTCAAATGAAATCTGCAATTTAAATGGCACACTATATAAATTCTTCCTTACAGATGCTATGTAGGTACAGATCTGGCTGTATCATTGGGTGGGACAAACAGTTGAATTTCTGAGTTGTTTTCCACCCACTGAGAAGTATCATGAAGTTTTATTTAATTGTTTCACATAATATCAGCTGCCTAAGGTAACACTTCCACATGTTATGATAAGTTAGGGAGAATACCATATGTGCTTAGACTAGTGGTGCCATAATGAGCAGATATAGGCAGTGGGTATATTAATACTCCTGCATCTGCCATTTGTAGAATAAAATTATCAATGATAGGAAAGTTTCCCAATGCAAACTATCTCTTTGTTTCTCAGGATTCTATGAAGCAGCTAATATGGGTCTTCTCTTATTGTATTTTGCATTCAAAATGGTAATGTGTAGGAACACTTATGATTATGGAATTTAGCTGTGAGTTTTTCTGATATGAAATACTGTCATGGTCCTTAAAGCAGAGAAAAATGTAGAGCTCAATAAAAAAAAATGGTGACAGATAATTATAGCTTGCAGAAAAATTGGATGGACAAAGCAAAAAAGAAAGTATTAATACTGCTATATATGAACTATAAGCAAGAACACAGGTTTGCCTTATTTTGGCTAAACCTCACATTGTTTAGCATTGCTACCTGCTTGAATTGTAAATATCTCCCCATTCTTACAAAAACCCTCTTAGCAGAACAGTAAATCATGCTAGAGTTGAACTTGTCACATTTCCACCTCAGCATGTCATTTTGAATATCTGTCATCAGTGCGAATAATTTATCTTATGGGCCCCACACTTAGAAAATTTTGTCTTGCTAATGATGTCCCCAAATTTAAAACAAATTATTTTTCTACTAAAATGAGGGTAAAAAACCAAACCACTCTAATGTATTCACTAGTTACTCATTAAGACACAAAATTTCCATTTTCCAAACCACAAGTGTACCTCTTAAAGCCCCTGCTTTTTTTTCTTTTTCGGGGTCTGAAAGCTGAACATGAGAACCAAGAAGCAATAAAACGAAAGTGGTTTCAGGACGAATGGCTGTCACTTGGAGCTTATTATTTCCCTAGGGACCCACCTTATATTTTCCTTGACAAAAAGCATGCAGACATAGGCAAGCTTAATTGTCCTACCAAGTCATCTGATATATAATTTAGCATATCACAGTCACTGTGGCTAAGTTAAGACAAACAGCCATGATAACAATGGCATTTGAGATGAAGTAACTGAATGGAAATCAGTAGATGGCATCAAATTTAGTTAGAGAAGATGGAGATCCTCATGATTTAATATTAGATTCACTAATTAGATAAGAAAGATTGCAACTTAAATTACTAAAATATTTGCCTTGTATAGAATACTTGAAATTAGACTTTCTCTAAGTTCTTCTTCTAAATTACCTGCATTTTTTGAGTAATTTTAATTTATTGAATAGATCTTATTCAGTTGTGATTACGAAAATATGATGAGATCATCAGTATCTCAGTGTTATGATACGATGGATGGACATCAATCCTTAAGAATATAAAAGACAAATATAAATAAATAGAATAATAAAGAACTTGTGACAGAGTTTAATTAAAGTTTCTGTGATAAAGGATATGTTTAATGTGTGCACTGTCTAACACTATAGGCTTTGGCAGACTGTGGCTTTTCAGGACTTGAAATAAAGTTTGTATAATTAAGTAATTGAAGTTTCAGTTTACTTGATTTTTATTGTAATTTCACATATAACTAGTCATTGACACAATAGGCAGCTAAGTACATCAGGAATACCCAGGAGAATTTTCACAGAGGGAAATTTGAGAACATTCTAGTGGAAAAGAGAAATAAACAAGATGGAAGAGAGATGACACAGTCATGAAAGACATGAACAGATCATATATTGAATGATCTTCTAAGGAAGAAGAGAGGAATCAAATCAGGGAAGGATTCATTCTCAAATACACCCTGCACACTTAGTCTTTAATATGATTGTCAGTTTCGAAAGAACAATTTTAACAATCCCAATAAGGTCCCAGGATATGGTAACTCATTCTTGAATGGTGCTTGTTTCCATTTTCAGACAGGCTATCCAACCAAAGGCTTTACAAACACAAGCAAGTACTCTATCTACCACTGAGCTTCACACCCAGTTCTATCACAAGACTATTCTAACGTGACACAGCTAATAAGAAATATGCAATTGGCATCAATCATGCTCTTATAAAATTATATTTCATGAACATATGAGTGCTAATTAATTGCATACTGAACAAATAACGAGACAAAAATGAGCTCCCTTGGGAGGATTTAAGAGACAGGTTAACTAGTCTCATTGCCGACTGGATTATGAAATTTCAGTATTCAACTACAAAACAATTGTTTTCAATGCAGCCCCATGATAATAATTATGAGATTTGGGGAAATGAGTTCAATAGATATTTTATTGCTGAATGGCTGGTACTTGAAAAAACAATATGTTATCTCAATTGCCACCAACTGTTCTATTTACAAGAAGTCAATGACTAAATAAAATAGTGTAAAAATTTATAAAAATCAACAAGTAATATTTAGAAAACTTTAATATGCAAATGTCCAAGCATTTCATTTTCTTGCTAGCAGCAGTGAGTCTCAATGAAACTGAGAAAAATCACCTCCTCTTCTATCTATTCACAGATACTGGAACTTTTAGGACTCCAGTTGCT
>JAQHUG010000105.1:6130005-6141092 GCA_028555095.1 Dicrostonyx torquatus | reverse complement strand
CAAGACTGAATGAGCATATGACCTAAGTGGACTCTATGAATGTGACTGCCAGTGGGGACTGACTGAGAAGCCAATGATAATGGCACTGGGACCTATCTCTTCTGCAAGTATTGGCTTTTTGGGAACTTATTCTATCTGGATGCGCACCTTCTTAGACCGAGATGGAGGGGGGAGGTCCTTGGGCTTCCCACAGGGCAGGGTACCCAGCCCCATCTTAAAGAAGCAGAGGGAGGGCGGTGGGGTAGTGGGGTAGCGGGAGGGCCAGGAACAAGGTGAGTAAATGTAAAATTTTCTTTTAACAATAAAAAAATCAGAAAAAAGAAAAAAGGAATGAACATATTTAAAAAAAGATATTCTCTCTCTCTCTGTTTGTGTGTGTGTGTGTGTGTGTGTGTGTGTGTGACAGTGTATAGGGTCAGATAGAATCATGTATTGGCTATACAGATACAGAAAAATAGATATGCCTGAAAAAAAATGATGTGACTAAAAAAATAGGAAAGAAAAGGTGATTTAATAAATCTAGTTGTAATTTTGTATTTTTCTACTGCTCTGCAATAAACATTTCAGAATGTCCATTTACAAAAGCAGGTGGAATAAAAAACCGAACTCTTCATGCTACCATTCTACAAAGCCCAGGAAGGACAAGGTTTTCACTCATTTGTTTATCCTTCATCTTTCTACGACAAAGTTATTAATCCCCAATATTTGACTGGATTCCCTTCAATGTCCCTTTATTTTTTTATTTTCTTTTTGACGTCTATTAGTCCCTAGCTGCTCTTGACCACTGTCTGTGGGGACTGAGCACAGTGTGGCCAAGGATGGGAGCAATCACTGACAACATCCTAAGTCACACGATGTTCTCAAGACAAAGGAAAACTAAGCACTACATTGTTATAATAATTCATCTTTGATGAATACAGAATAACTTAGAAAAGCAAGTTCAAACTGGAATGGTGATGAGGCAAGTCCATTAACACTCCAGGAAATTCACAAGAGTTCTGGAAGGGTTTTAGGAATGGAGCTAAGCCTTCTAATTATCTCTAGATGAAATCATATTAGAAATTGAGCTCTATTCCCCTCTGTATCAGACTCACCGGCTGCTAGTTACTTTGGGAGAAGTATTAACCCTTCAGGGCCCACAATCTCTCTTTTTTTTTTGGATTGGCATTTCAGCAGAAATAGCACATTTCAAAGAAACGCTTCTGGGGTCTTCTCCATGCCTATATGGTATGTGACTCACTCTTATCCATGAAAAAGAAGTTAGATATTAAAATCTTCACATTTTTCCATTACCTTAAGACTGGCTGCATTCAAAATCCCTAAACTCAGTATGCACAGAAAGATTACAGATCTAGCTTTAACATTTGCCTATGATTTTTGAAATCTCTCACAAGCATAAATATTTCAATTTTAGGTTCTAGCTTGCTAAGTTCGTTGTGACATATGTCAAAATCAAATATTCCTCTAAGGTATCTCTCTACAGATGTTCAAATATTGTATTTTATCAGAGGCTGTATCCTCTCTTTGCACTAAACAAAAATCCAAGGTCAAGTCATGATCTGTTGGCTTCTCTAGTCAAATAGTCATTTCCTTCAACTGATTTTTTTTTCTTTAAAATCTTTACAGTCTACTTTGAGTGAGAAAATCATCTGTCTTGTCCTGAACTTGATAGGTCAAATCCTCTATGTATAACTGGCACCTGTGTTTCCATTGACATGCTAGTTTGGCAATGCTAAGATAGATGTGTAGGCCAGGATACACTGCTATGTGCTGGCTCTAATGCCTGGTACCCCATTACCCAGCAGATCAAATTAATCATTTTATTTACGGTAGTACATTTCATATAGGATTTATTTCACGTAATAATATTAGAATATTTTGTTAATTATTTAGGAGACATTTTTAGTCAGCACTATTAAATAGCTAACATACTGAAATATTTTAGACACTAAGGTATGTAGAAACATCAAGGAACATATTGAATATCAAGTAATCTTTTTAGGGCACAAGTCAAGCACCAACTGGGTTATGAATAATTCCTTTCAATAGCACCCCCTAAAAATTAGTAATTATTTTATAAGGCAGTGTGAACAGCTCAAAATTTCAGGAGAGGTTTCTCAGAGGTTATTGCCGGAAGCCCTTTTGCTTATACAGAGAGGATTATATTGGATAACATGATAACATAGAGTTTGTGAATTTCTGAATTATTTCAACAGGGCAGATAGAAAAAAAGATTGTGCCTAGGATCTTTTCACTACTACAACTTCCTGCACATGCCTTTGAAGGACTGTGATGTGCCATTCCCCTCTTTATGCTATAAATATCTTTTATTGTCATTGATTTATAAAGAAGCTTTTTCAGCCAATGGCTTACCAGAATATAGCCAGGCTGGAAAAGATATATAGAAAGAGTAGGCAGAATAAAGGAGAAGCCATGTAAACACCACAGGAGACAGATGCCTCTGCCTGAGCTTGCTGAAATTTGGTGGTAGGCCAGGACCTCGTGGTGATGTACAGATTAATGGAGATGGGTAAGTTTAGGATAGAAGAGCTAGTTAGAAATGCACTTAAGGTATTGGCCAAACAGTATTGAAAATAATATAGTCTCTGTGTGATTATTTCAGACCTGAATAACCGGGAATAAATGAGCAGTCTCCGATTACAAGACTGATCAGTACAGTACCATCCCACAGTCAATGCTTTCCCTGATGGCTGTACAGTCTAACAGTTTTTCGATCCAATTTTGCCTTTTTTACAATATGGAACAATAAATAAGAGATTGCTCAGAACCATTCACAAAATATTCTTCCCATGTGGTAGACTCTAAAAATCACTAGAGAAGTTTTGCCTTTCTCCCTTGCCATTTGAAACAAAGTATCAGCTATTTCATAAAATGGAGTTGGCAGGTTTTACAGGACAATGCTCTCTCTGTGATAATATAACAAAGTTGCTATGGATCCTTACTTCAGGTTTTGTTGTTTTTTTAATTAATTTATTTTATTGATTTTTGTGAGTGTTTTGCCTATGTGTGTGTCCACCATGTTCATGCATTGCCTGAGAAGACCAAAAAAGAACATCAAGTTCCCCTATTACTGGAGCTATAAATAACTGTTACCTCCCATGGGAGCTCTGACAATCAAACCTAGCCAGAGCAATCAGTGTTCTTAAGTGACCATCTAGGTCCCCTATTGATGCATTTTAATATGAAAACTAATAAGGAGGATAAATAAATCAATAAAGTTCAATATGTCATAGCTAAAAGAAATTAGAAGCCACCATACATCTGTTATCAAGGCTTCTACCTGCATTGCAACTCCTCTGAGAATTTAGAGGTAGGCTGCATACAGAAAAATATTCATCCAGCTTTGGAGGAGAAACCATAGTGGGAATTAGAACTGGGGTTTTCAGGAAGTTAGTGGAAAAGATGGGAAATTGTAGAATTTGTGTGAGAAGTACTATTTTATTAATAGAAATATTTGTGTTCAATAATTTATTTTCTGGCTTTGGCCAATACCACCATTGAAGAGGAAAAAGAACTTTATCTTGAGTGATATTCTCCATGTGCACTTCATATGGAACCAAGCTTTCATTCTGGTGAAAACATACTAATTTTTTTACTTGCAGAAGATTTGCATCATCAGTTTCTGTCTGTGCTTCTCATGAAATTTTATTGAGAATTGTCATCAAATGACACAACTGTTTCATATCACTTTAGCAATTGCACAAAGTTCCACATCATAGTCATTTAATCTCCCCTGGTGAAGGGGAGTCGTATGACTACAGATTAGCTGCAACAATGGTGTGATGGAATTTGGCAAAGTATAAGCAAAATATCATTGTATGATGGAGCTATTATTGTTAAAGAATTATGTCTTAGAAATATGACTCCTGAGTACATGAGTTTGTGGATTTTTCGATTAAATAAAATTTGTGAATTTGTTCCACATTGATGTGGGATTCCCCTCTGCGTGCTGTGAATACCGGTGATTAATAAAAAAAACTGTCTTAGGCCTGCACAGAGCAGATTATAGGTAGACAGGGAAAACTAAACTGAATGCTGGGAGAAAGAAGGCGGGGTCAGGAGAATACAAAACAGATGCCAGGACTATACTAGGTAAGTCACAGCTTCATGGCGATAATAGATTAATTAACAGATTAATAGAAATGGGTAAAATTAAGATGTAAGAGCTAACCAATAAGAAGCTAGAGCTAATGGGCCAAGCAGTGGTTTAATTAATACAGTTTCTGTGTGGTTATTTTGGTGCTGAGCCACTGGGAACCAACAACTGGGCTCCTAAAACACCACATAGTGTTATAACATTTTCCTCTTCAACAAATAATATAATGGAATAACAACATCAATGCCTTTTGAACAAAACTCTTTAGAGCCCTTTATTTGACTGTTTTGTCTTTAAATGAGTACTTGAAACTAAAATAATCATTTTCTATGTCTTTATTATAATTTTTCATAGCCACAAAATTATTTTATATTAATGAAACATTTATTTTGTTCATATTACTAATATATTTTCATTTATCTGATAAAAGCTTGATAATGCCCTGATTATTTTAAAAATTTGTGATTGGCAATGATTAATCAGACATATATGTTGCAAACATATTACAAAATATTTATCTTATACTTCTATATTTTAATGTAGTTTTCCCATAGATACTCATTCACATATAAGCATTTGCTATGCACAAGGTCTGTTAGGTATTTACAGGCATTCAAACACATTAATTCTTGATAATGTGATAATGAATAGTATGATATTCCTAAATTAATTCACATATATTACATCAATTTCTTGTTATTTATTATCTTTGTCATGAGCTTATTAAATATTTAGAGATTAATGTTTCTGCTTACATTTTGAACAGTATTTTATTTTATGTATGCTTTTCAGTTTTGTACCTGGAGATGACATTTTACAATTCAAGCTCTTTCTTCTAAATCATTCCTTTCACTTTGCAATATTTTCGTTAGGCAGTTAGTATTTTTCATCCAATTTTATTTTGAAGTTTTGTTCCAAATCTTCCACCTTTGGTGCATTGATTCATAGTTTGAATATCCTATCTTGTTTTCCTCAATTTGTCATACTTCTAGGGAAAATAAACATGCTGTTCAAAAGAGAAACATTTTGTCTCTTCATTTTGGTGCTCATAAGGATTACAAACATTATTTCATTTCTGTAACCAATTTTCATAGTTCCCTCTTGTAAAATTCTGTTTGCCATGTGGATGAGATAATCTTGTTTCAGAAGAGCTGCCCGGAGTACCTTTTATATTGCTGTTAATTCTCCCATCCTTGTGTTTCACATTACTATTCACCCGCTCTTGTCTTTGGCTACTCCTCAGTTTTCAGTTGTCCTGTACCTCCCTTTCTGAGTAATTGCTGATGCTCCTCACCATGCTTATCGTTTATTTATTGTTCACTGCAATATAAAGAAGCAGCTTTATCTATCATTTACCCAAGGTTCTCAACGATACACTGTTTTGCAAACTTCTTAAACCATGGGAATAAGGCCTTCAGAGAACATTGTAGAAGAGAGGAAGAGAGGTTATAAAAGCCAGATTATCAGAATTTGCTGTGATATTGCATCACCTAGTAATTTACTGATCTTGTAACACAACATGACTGATTTTACAACTATAACTATTTCACTCTAATTTTGATTATTTTTAATCCATTAATGTTATTTTGTTGTCTCATTAAATTTTATTCATTTACTCATTGCATTGCACTCAAATTATTATATTCAAACATTATTTTCATTTTTTCAATCTTATTACATTTAATTACTCTATAGACTTCTATTTATATTGCCTTTATGCTATCTTTCTGGATGCATAACATTCCTTTCATTTTTTGTACTTCCTATGTCATTGACAGTTGCTAAGTATGTACTTATTTTCAGATTAACCCTGAGTTTTTTTTCTCTTCTTTGGCTTTTGCTTAGCATCCATGGGAAAGTAACTCATCATCTCTTTCTTCAAGACAGGCTGGGAGAACTTTTAAGGGTAACTCTAGATTCTGCCAACAGTTTTGCAGTTACTTTAAAAAGTAAAGACTCTTTGGGGAAGCTTGGATGCATGCATGGACACAGAGGCATTATGTCTCAGTCTTTAATGTCTTGTTCATTTTAGAAAGAACAATTTACAAAGATAGTTTGCACTCACATGTTTGTTTCAAGTATTTTGCAAAACAAATGCTCTGAAGAAATGTTAAATAGCACATAAAGTTCATTTAAGGCCCAAAATTGTTAGTCCACAGTATACATTCAAATCAAATCATGCAGTTATATACAGCATCTAAATAACATTATGCATTGTTCTCAAGACAGTCAGAATGGCTCATCAGGAAACATGTTCTATTGGGAGCTCATCAAATCCAGCTGGACCAGGACTGAATGAGCATATGACCTAACCGGACTCTCTGGATGTGACTGCCAATGGGGACTGACTGAGAAGCCAATGATAATGGCACTGGAACCTATCTCTTCTGCATGTATTGGTTATTTGGGAACTTATTCTATATGGATGCACATCTTCTTAGACCGAGATGGAGGGGGGAGGGCCTTGGGCTTCCCATAGGGCAGGGTATCCTGCCCCATCTTAAGGAAGCAGGGAGAGGGCGGCGGGGTAATGGAGGAGCGGGAGGGCTGGGAACAAGGGGAGTAAATGTAAATTTTTCTTTTAACAATAAAAAAAGGAAAAAGAATAAAAAATAAAACAAAAACAAACAAACAAAAAAAATGAAGTAGAGTTTTTGCCTCTAGAACCTATGTAACACTCAGACAAGCATGGTAGTCTTTCTATAATTGAGCCCCTGGGAAGCAGAGACAGAGAATACTCCAGCAGGCTGGCTAGAAAGGTTTACAAAAGCAGTGGGCTCCAACTTCAGTGAGAGACACAGCTTTACATCAAAGAAGATACTAGATTTTAACCTTGAGTCTCCACATACATGAAGAGAAACATGTATATAACTCCACACATCCACTCACACACGTATGAACATGCAAACAGATATGCAGGCACATTGCACAACACACACAGACAAAGATAAAATTAAAAATAAATAAATAAATGAAAATCCCTCTCTCATTTAGAAAAACAGCTGAGAATTAATTAACAACTAAATTCTAATGTATTAGGAGTGGTCTTTCAAAGATTTCTGTGTTTTCGAAGATCTTAGAATGAAGAAATTAGTTCATAAAGATTGCCAAGAAATGGTATTATAACAAATAAATAGAAGTTAGTTTTTGATAACATCCACACCTGTTAGACTAGATAAATAAAGTGAGTGAATGAATGTGTTTGGGAACTCTGCTTTGTTGATGGAAATGATGTAAATATTTTTGTTCTTTCCTTAGAAGTCCCGGGAACAGTAGATCTCATGATGCTCACACATCTTCCCAGCAAGGCTCCTAACTCTGTCTGCTTGCCCTTCTTACAAACTGATTCTTCACTTTTTCTCTCTGCTCTTCTCAGGTCAAACGTTAGTGCTGCCAATTTGGTTTACCTTCTAGTAATCTTACTTCTTATTAATCATATCAATGTGCCATCACCATTTTCTAGTCCTCACATAGTATCATAAGATGGATAATTTTTTCCACCTGTTTTTCTACATTGCCTACATCTTGTCTGTCTGAGTGCAAAAGATAACACCTGTGCAATCTGGAAAGCATCCAATACCCTCTGCAGAGTGATGAGTTTTATTATGTCTTGGGTGGCTCCTTTGTTACAATTTTAGTGAAGTCAAGTGTTCTGTTCTATTGGATTTTCACTCTGCACATTTTGTCCACCATGGTACTTTTCTTTACTGTCTCCATTGTCTTTGTCTATACATTTCTTCAACAAAAAATGATGACTGTTTTGAATTTAAGAATTTACTTCTAAGTTCACATTTTTGCAGTATCAAATAGCAATTTGTACAATGTGCCAAATTTTTTGGTCCAGTTACCTAGTTAATTATAACATATACATATAATGTGCAAAACGTAAAATATTTAGTAGTTATTTTCAACTACAGTGGGGGTTTTATTATGCGAAATTAATACATGATTGTGGAAAAGATCGTAATATTGAGAGATGTTAAGAAATGTTTTGTATTTCCTTTCTTAAAGAACATATTCAGATTCATTAGAGATATACCTCAAACACAGTGAAAAGGTATTATTAGATCAGTTTATTGCAACAGTAATGCATCATACCTCCCAAGATTACTTAATCCTTCGTCTGACATGATAGGACAACATAAATTATGATCTTATGCACTAAAATACTACAGATAGAAAAATCTAAGGGATAATGTCTTCCAATGTTTTTATCCTATGAATCATGGGATTGTTCCACAAATTGGTGGCTTTTACAATATCACAGTATTGTCTCAGTCTTAAGCCTCTAGAGTTCTCTAGTCACATGATTTAGAATGCAGACCTTTCATTCTTTCTGTTCGCAATTATCCAATTAATGTATCTAAGTTTTGCTAATTCTGTATGCATTTTTTCCCTCAATGATAGTATTGGATAAACTGATTGAACACTATCTATTCAGTTCAATTTGCCTATTTATATATTTGTCACTGAGTTCCTTCCAACACACTTGAAATACTGTGGGAAACTGAATTTCTCATCAAAAATAGAAATACTCTACTTGATTTGTAAGATTCCCACTGTCTACTCTAATAGGAATAAGGTAGCCTACACAAGGAACTCAGATTTGGAAATCATTTCTTAGTTTTGATTCAAATGTATTGCTCAGAAAGAACAATGAAAAAACTCCTTTCCTGTTTTATTACATTAAATCAATTTTAGTAATAAATTAGGAACTCACTTTTAGTAATTTTTTTCAAAATATGAATCATTCCCATGAAATATTCTTAGAGACATTTTTCTTCTCTAATTTAACACACTCTACTTGAGTATCCTAGATGTATTGTACACCTGGGGCCCTTAATGTTCACAGTTAAATAAGTGTTTTCTATTGTTATTGACCTTTAAGACTGAGTGTGTCCTGTGTTTGGGATAAAAAGAGCATATTAATCAGAGAGGGAGTATGGGTGTGTGGAGGGTACTTGATGGTTGTTTGATAAAGAAGGAGATATGCAAAGACCATTTCATTTTGCAAGGGACAAAAGATGTGGATAGTGTTTGTATAAAACTGTTTTCTCCTTTCTGGGGTGTGTATGTGTGTTTGTGTTGTATCTTTTAGGTTTCTGGGCACTTTTCTTACACTTCCTCAAGACTGGGCATATCTGGATAACAGATTTTGTCAATTTATGATGATGTAACAGAGAATGAAAAAATTAAATTATTGTGTATTTTGTAATACAAAGCATTTAATTTAAAAGAATTGGTTTTCTAAGTAATTATTATTAAACACATGGAATTACAATATTTCTTTTCAAATACAGTATACTTTATTGCTTACTGTCAGTACCTAGAGTTTTAAATTTTATAGCTAGCTGATAATTTTAAAATAAGAGTATTACTATTTCTTTTACATTTTTAACCTAATTTTTTACAAACAATATATTTTTTTCCTAACAGTCACCTCCTAAAACTCTCCTACATCCTTCCTACCCAACTTCTGATTCTTTCTTAGCTCTGTCTTTCAAAATAAATAAATAAATAGCATAAAACAAAAAGGAAAAAATATTAATTAACTAAAAATAACTAAGACAGAAAGTACCCAGATAAAACAAAACAAAAAACATATACACAGAAACCAAAAACTCATGGAGTCTGTTCTGTGTTGACCAGCTACTTCTGTGCACAGGGCCTTGCCTTAAGTGTGATTGATATCCTAAATGTCAGTTCATTGGAAAAGATGATTTTCCTTTCCCCATAGGCATCAACTGCAAACAGCTTCTTGGTTGGAAGTGGGATTTGGTGTTTGCTTCCTCTTCCCCACAGTAGAATTTTATCTGGTATGAATGCTTTAGGGGAGCTAAGATTTGCAAAGTCTTTCATGCTGCACACTGTCCAGTTGTGATTTTCTGTATTAATTACCATCTAATGAAAGTAAAAGGTTCTCTAATGGGAGCTGAATGATGTTCTACTCTATGGGTATAGCAATTTGCCATCAGGTGTCATTTTACTGCTATGTTTCTTTACAGAATACTAGTAGTAGGATTTCCCCTAGTGCCCATGACCTTTCTAGTCTCAGGTTCTTTGCCCCTGGATCAGTATCACGTATGGTTTCATCTCCTGAAGTGAGTCTTATCCAATCAAGAATTATTTTAGATGACTGAATGGAGCAAGAAAAAAATCCTTTTATCAGTTTTCTACAAGAAACACAACTTAGTTTTAAAGATAACCACTGCAAGTTCTTCAATCAAATAAGACCAGGAATCAAGAAGGCATGACTATCATAATATTTGACAGTACAGATAAAGAGGGACATTTTGTTCTTATCAAGGGAATGGCTTATCAAGAAGATATCAGCATGTTGAATATACATGCACCAGTGCACCCAAATTCATAAAATAGTACTAAGGTATTTAAAGACATACATTAGCAACAACCTATTAACGTTAGCTAATTTTAATACTCTTCTTCAATAGACAGGTAATCTGAAAAAAAATGAGCAGAGAAATATCAGAATTACTTGACATTATATGTCAAATAGACTTACTAGGTATCTACGGCATAATATATCCAAAACACCAAAGGATACACATTCTACACATGGGTGCTTTTCTAAAATAGTACACATCTCATGACACAAAACAAATCTGTATAATGCTAAATTATTAAAATTAACACCATGTATCCTAATTGACCACAAAGTGATAAAACTTAAAATTAATAGCAAATGTATCTCCAGTAAATACAAAAAATTATGGGGATTTAACTACTCATTACTGAAACTTAATTAAATAATAAATCCAGGGAAAAAATGAAAATTTTCCTGGGACTAAATGAAATGAAAGCAGGACACTACAAAACCCCTTAAAAACATTGAAAACAGTTCTACTCCAAGTGAATACATAAAAAGCTCTGAAAGAACACAGATAAATGATGTAATGATGGGTCTCAAAAATTTGGAAAAACAAGAACAAGCCAAATGGCATGATGAAAA
>JAQHUG010000105.1:6103786-6119948 GCA_028555095.1 Dicrostonyx torquatus | reverse complement strand
TCTGTCTACTCCGCCCACCTAAGGGATGACCCATCTTATAAGCCAGGCAGCTCTTTATTCAACCAATAAGAGTAATACAAAATACAGGAGAACACTCCCACATCATGACAAGTATATAAAAGCACATTGTCTCCCTAAATGTAAGAAGAATAAAATCCTGATACTATTGTTATGAAAAATATCTGTGTGTCTATTACATTCATATGTGTGTATAGGTATGGTGTTGATGTCTCTTTAGATCACAGAATGTGGAACTCTATATTTAATCTAAAGTTGGTAGTCAACAAGCACTGGATATATATATATATATATATATATATATATATATATATATATATACCTGTCTTGTTACCCCACAATACCTTAATTGTAGATGTCTGGTTTTCTATATGGTTTCTGGTGATCTGAAATTAGATCCTCATGATTACATATTATAGACCAACCCACTAAACCAATTCCCCAGCCCCAAATATAGATTTTTAGATGCTCAGAATTACCTACTACTATAGAATCATCTTTTCATTCTATTATATTTTATAACAGTAGATGCATCAGTAACCATTAAGTCTTTCTTATTCATAGCATGTGTTCTGCCTCAAATAGTATGAACAAATATCATGTGTGCTATAATAATACCAAGCTGGTGGTTTCTCAGATTTTAAGATCTTTTGATGTAGTTATTCTGATTTCAGACCTTGAACTTACTCTGTGAGAATACCATGTTTATCTTATCCTGTGGCAGTTTGAAAGCTTTCATTGAAACTCTATTTCCTTTAAAAATAAAACATAAAACTTCTACTCAGATAACTCCAATTTGTAGGTTTAATTGCAGTGCTGTATACAATGTAAATGCAAGCATATTAATCTTCAAGGTTTGACGGCATACCTTGCTATTTTTAGAGCTATAATGATGCATAGTTATCAGATCATGCAGCCCAAAAACCACAGCCATTGTTTGAGTCCAAGTTCCACTTTCTCTTATGAAAGACAATAGCCTAAATGGCAAAAAGCACAACTTTAAAACTTTTGAAATAATTTCCTGAACAATCTCAATCAATTCATTAATTTGCATAAACAAGCAATTTTCAGATATTGAGGTTGGCATAAGCATCACTTATGTAATTTTATTCGTACTTGAATCACCTCTCTTTCTCATACATATTGGAAAATATGCATATTGTTTGTTGGAATAACCATCAGGCAATGATTTATATATCCATATAGCTAAGATAATTTTTTAAATCCATTCATTTGTAGTAATTATTGAAATGTGACAATGCACTAACCATGTTTCTTAGCAAGTTTCTATAACAAGAAGTTTATTGATAAAATTTTCAGGAAGAGAAGAAATCTTTCATATCTCTATCCATAATAAATATTACAGCTCTTGTATCATTTACACAAGAGATAAAGCAAAAGAGAACCATTATTTTCTGATAATTATAATTATCATTTAAAGTAATAATTGTATATGCACTGAATTTATCATATTTTCCTTTTCCTATGCCTGTTACATGAAGTTTATTTAACTCTAGATTATGAAGTGTACAGTAAATAAAAAAAAAAGAAAACCAAAATATAGAACAACAATTAAAAGCAACACCCAAGACTTGTAGGACTATCACTGTAACTGATAAGCTCCAGAATGCCATTATTATTAGGACTGAAAACCCTGTTTTACCCTAAATAATTGGGCTGAATATTTTGCATTATTTTGTAAGGCTAATTAAGCAAACTGAAATCCTCATCTTCTATGTTGCACAACTGTAGCCATTGAGATATGAAACTTCTGTAATTAGAGTCATATTGAGCATTGAACGGATGGTGAAGTAAGCGTGTTTGTATTATTTAAACACCCAGGTTCCGGGTAGAACATAAATTCATGCTTAGCTTTGGAGTGTACTTTTATCCTTAGACTGCTTTATGTTCAGATACAGTGAAGTGTTGTTCCTATTATAGAACAAGCAGCTGTCTCTAGCTGTGCTATGCATAAGAGCCCAACAACTCGATGACCAGAGTAATATATACCTTTGTTACCTGTCCAGGTGTGAGGAGCAGGACCTTTGCTGAACATGCCTTCAACCCCGCATTTGAAGAGGAAGTCTGGGACCATGCTTTTTCCTTGATGCAAAAGGATGTGAAAAGATTGAACGCATGGCCCTAGACCCCTCCAAAGAGTTCACAGGGGCTTGTTCTTTGGTTAGTGCTTGGGGCCACCACTTACTTGCAAGCCCTTTGTGGCTTTCAACTCTGTCTGTTTGTAACAGTAAAAGCTTGACCCCTTTCCTACAGTGAGTTAACTCCTCTTTGAGCAAAGCACTTAGGACAAGAGATATCCCTGCACTTCTTGTCCAAAGCTCTGGCTAGGAAACTGAATTCTACCATAATTTCTTCTCTGTGATTTTCTTCAATGTCTAGTGCTAGAGGGTTTCAGAAATCTTCTTACACAAAAAAAAAAACATAATTTACCCTGTAAACATTTGCTTCATTTTGAAAGAGTTCCTTAGAGGCAAATCAGAAAAGTAAATCATATTAAAACGGTTTGGTTGTTAAAAGTGTAAGATAGGGGGCTGGGTCAATTTAGATTTGTATAGACCTCAGGCACAAATCAGAAGTCCCTTTTGGTATAAAAGACTGTAAAATCTGTGTTCTAATTTTAAGATCTCCCTGCATGAGGGACTTCTTCTCCAAGTGCCCTAGAGTGATCTAGTCAAGTCTGGGAAGCCTCAGTCTCAGAAGTGTCTTAGACTGTTACATAAAGGAAGGCATGTCACTTCAGAACTGCTTAGCTCAGTTCATATACGTGTTCAAAGAATGATGTACATTCACTGCCCAGCGGAAGAGAACACAAGCAGCTTTTCAAACACGGGCAATTTAGATTCTTTTATGAAAAGGTATTTGACATCGCTCTGCATAGCAAGTGAAATAAACCTGACCCACTCCCACTTAACAGGATTTATCAGGGGTGTGCATATGAGAAAGCAGAGGTCTCTGGATGTAGTTCAGCAACTTCACATCCCCCTTGCCTGAGTGAGGCCCTCAATCGTGAGATAAATAGTGAATATATTTTTGCTGTTCTTCAATTTCTTCTTTCCCTAATGTGTATGGATACTTAGCCTCTATTAATTTTAGCAACCTGATTAGAATTGAAAATTTGACTCTGTCTGCTTTTGCTAATGAAAATTTTAGTTTTTGATGTCTGATTAGTGAATGATTTCAGAAATTAAGGATAACCATACTTTAAAATAAAAACTATCTAATAACCTTATTTCATTTTAGCCTTGATAATGACAGATGAATCTCAATGCCTTTTCTCTGGTGAGAATGTGCAATCTGTGGAAATTTGGAAATCCTACAAATCCTGAATTTGCCAACTAATGGACTTGACTCTTCCATTCTGATCCTTGAGACATGAAAGTTCAATGAATTTCTTGTACAAGTCATAAAGACCATCTTCTGACAGAGATTTTTAAAAACTAAGTAGCCTTGAATTCCATTTTATATTTTATTATATTAACATTCCTCTATCTTTACTCTATCATGGTTAATTCTTATGGACAGAAGGCAGACTCTTCATTTTGAATCTCTTAAAATATTTGACACATTAACACAAGCTTTCCCTTCCCAGTGAATAATATGCATCTATCCCATGAGATTAATGTGAGCTTTTAAGTAGAATCTATTAACACAATACCTACTCCTCAAAATTAGGCAATTATTATTATAATTATGAAGCTTTAAAAATTATTTTAATAGTAGGAATTCAATAAATGTTTGTTGAATGCCTTTGGACATGAGAGGATTCTATTTATGTAATAATAGAATGTTTCCATTGACAATTTTATGCATGTTTATAATATATTCAATTTACCATCTTTTCCTCACCTTCTCTCATCTCCCTCTCACCAGTTATTACATCCTATTCTCTACAAATTCACTTCCCAAATTCATATCTGTTTGCTTTGTCTTGTGACCCTTTGAGATTAACCAAAACCTTTTGTGACCACAGGTTTACAGTTTTATACATTGGAAACTAATGGGTTCACTTGTAGTATGTAACTTAAGGAAATGCACCATAATCCATCAAAATTCACCTGTTCATCAGATATGGGTAATTTCCTCCCTAATCTATGAACAGCTGTTGACAACTCCAATCTTGTACAGGCCCAGTAAAGGAAACCAGAGCTGCTATGCAGTCAGGTTTACAAAGACCATGCTATAATCTGACAATTTCAATGTAAATAGCTTCTACCTGTCACCCCAATTTTACATTATCTCATAGTGCTCTCTGAACCTAATTGGGGAATGTATAAATGTTGACAGAGCTTTCTGTCCTGATGGGTCCTGCAGTCGTTCAGTCCCAAAGAAACACACAGAGGCTGGCTTATTATCTCAAGCTTCTTATTAACTAATTCTTACATCTTACATTAACCCATGATTTTTGTCTGTGTTAGTCACATGGCTTGGTATGTTTGTCAGTGAGGGATTCTTATCTTACTTCCACTGTGGCTGGCTGAAAACTGCAGACTGACTCTTTCCTCTTCCCAGAATTCTCCTGTTATCATTGCTCTGCCTATACTTCATGCCTGGTCACCCCACCTATACTTCCTGTCTGGCTACTGGCCAATCAACATTTTATTAAAATACAAATCTCATTTTTGTGGTCTTTATTGGAACCCCAGGTATTGCCTCAGGGTAAACTATTGGGACACAGACCTCTATTGAGTTTGTCATGACTGGGTCCTACAAAAAGAAAAACTATGGCCATATTTTCAACACCAAGAAATCATTATTGTTGGGAACTCAGACCACCAAACCCTGAATTTCTTGTAAACAACTTGTTTTCCTCTCCTCTGAGCAGCCTGCAGCTGCTAAGAGCATGAGACCCTGATGGCAGGCTGGTGTATCTACAGCTGAACGATCCTGAGAGCATGGACTTAGTCAGAGCCCTATATAAGCTGCCCCTGAGCACAATGAAGTGGGCATTATTGGCATTCTTGTCTCAAGGATGTAGCCCCATTTGTCTGTCTGTCTCTGTCTGTCTTTGTATGTTTTTAAATCTTAAGCCTAGTTCCTGTAGCACATAGCGTGAAGACCACAGAATGGAACTAGTGTAGTTTTACAAATTATTGAGAATTATTCATTTATTTGTGTTCAGTTTTAGAACAAAATTAGTATTGAAGATATACTTTTTTATCATGTTTCTTCTATATTCAAATTATTAAATGAACTTTTTCTATATTGTCAAATACTCTTCCATAATATTAATATTCTAACTGCAAGGTCATTTTATCTTGCTATATACTAGTTGCTTATTATTCTCTTTTACAGAATTTATTAAAATCATTCAATTGATGCTTGTTACAGTTTCAGAAGTTTAGTCCATCATAATCATGCCAGGGAGCATGGTGGTTTGTAGTAGTCAGGTGCCAGAGCAGTAGCTGAGAGTTACATTCTGATCTGAAGGCAGGCAGAAAGAACAAGAATTAGAGAGTTAGAGCAAGAGCAAGAGAGAGAGGGAAGGAGAGAAAGGGGGAAGATCAGGGAGAAAGGAAAGGGGGAGAAAAAGAATGAGCTTGCCATGGACTTTGAAACTTCAAAGCCCTCTGCCACTGAAACACTTTCTCTAACAAGACCACCACTCCTAATCCTTTGAAGTTTTATAGTTTTACTCCCACTCCCATATGACTAAGTAAGTAATCAGCATAGGAGCCTATGGAGGCCATTCTTATCTAAACTACCATATCTGCCTAAGATTACCATGTGCATGCAGGTACCCCTGTAGACCAGGAGAGGGTTTTAGCATCCCTGGAACTGGACTCGAATCTGGAACTAGAATGGGGCTGAAATCCACCTAATGTGGGTGCCGAAATGCAATGTTGGTGCTCTGTAAGGTAGTAGACGCTCTTAGCTGACTAGCAATTTCCCCAAATTTGTTAAAAGATTTGCACATAGTTGCTACTTTGGTTCACAGAATACAAAAAAGTTGTTAACAGCTGGTATTGCCCACAACTTATAAACTCTCCATAATACCATGAAGAGTCTGATTATTGTATTCAAATTAAAACTCTGCCATACCTCATGGAAAATTTCTCGAATCTTTAAAATAATTTTTTAATGTTGTAGGCTTCATTTAGTAAATTATCTACTTTACTTTAATATTGTTATATTTGTATTGATATAACAAATGTCTATATTAACTTTGAAACATCAGTTCACTTAGTTGAAATTTCTATAATTCTGGTATTTGAGGTCAACTATAAAGAATCTTCCTGAATAGTAGTTATTAAATAATAGTCTTTTTGGCTATTTAGTCATTGATGCGACAAAATACCTAAGAAAAGTAACCTAAGGAAGGAAGCTTCTTGGATGACAGGCTCAAGGTTCACTTTATCAGGGTTGACAGCATGGCATCAGTGGGTGGAGGGCCTCTTCACATTGATTGAGAGAAGCAGAGAGAGACAAATGTTGGGGTTCAATTGGACTCTTTTTTGTTTTGTTCTATTTTACCTTATTTCAGATCTCTAGCCCATGGAATGTCTGTTGCCATCCACATCCAATTTGGGTCTTTCTCATGCAGTTAAATCTTTCAGAATGTATCCTCACATACACACGCAGCTGTGTGTCTCCTAAGGTTTTCAGATCTAGTCAAATAGGCAATGAAAGTTAATTACCATATATTATGGATATCATGTAACCTCCAGAAAGGAGAAATAAAGGATGTAATTTTAGATTTCAGATTCTACTTTTGAATGAAAATGTCTCCTAAGAAATTTATTATATACAGAATTCGACATCATTTAAAATGAATATATCTGCTCTTTTAATTTTATTGTCATGAAATGACTGTGTTGACAGCTACATATTGAATTTAAAACTTGGAAATTGTGGGGACAGGGCAGAGGTCTTTACTGCAGTAAAAACTGTTCCAGTAGTTACATATATGGTGCAATGACACACATGTAAGTATGAATTTAAAGTGATAGTGCATTATATAGTGTTAAAATCAGATTTATATTCTGTGACACATACTTATCTCAAGCCATTGATTGCCTTTTATCTGCATATGCTTTGCCCCCAAAATTCAGTGCTCGCAAGTTTTTCTGCATCTGTCCCCTTCAGTGTTATGGGGACACAAAAGAGTTTGACTTTTCATCCTGATGACCACTTTGTCGTAACTCGTTGTATTAACGGTAGCTAGCAAAACTCCCCATACACTGCTCAACTAGAGATGGCTGCCTGGAGAAATTAGTCATAATAAGGGCTATAGATCAGATAGACTGTGCTTTAATGCCATTAAGAAATTACTCCAACAAGATTATTAAGTGTGATTATCAAACACTCAGACAGCTAAAATGTTGTCTTTGAGAACACAGACACTGGATGTCTAGTTACGGGCAGAGACATCAATAAACTGCCCCCTCTTCAGAAGCCAAGAAAGCTGAGGACACCGTCTGAAGGAATTGGATTGAAGTGTGCTCTTTGAAGCCAACAGGAAATGGTGTTCAGTATGTGCCAAGGTTAAAATGTTCTTACTCAAGGGTAAATTGAATGTTGCAGCAGTTAGCAAAGGCCATTTACAATCATTTATGAACATTTCAGATCTTTCCCTGGGACACTGTTATCTGAGATTGAAAAAGAGAGAGAAAGAGAGGAGCAATGCGACCATCACAGAAAATACAACTTTTTCACTTTTATTTATGCTTTTGATAGCTTTAAATGTCACACCTTTGTTTATTTACTCTTATTTTTATCTTATTTCCCAAGTTAATAATATACATTTAAAACATATTTTAAAGATATTACTTTACTTGAATTACATTTAAAAACACATTTCCCCTAAAAGAATTTACACCAGAATATTTAGAAAAGAAAACAAAGAGAGAACATGAGACCCTGAGGCCAAAGATTGTAAGATGTCAGATCCACTCTTTTCTCTTGACCTCTTACTGTTATGTCTCCCACCTTGTGCATCTGATTCACTACTAAGAGTACTAACGTAAGTATTTAACACATTATTAAAAGCACTAAAATACATTTGCTAATATAATATTTAGTGCTTGAAATTAAGATGCCAACCGTGGCTTATAATGCTTTGAACATTCAACTAGCAGCACTGAAGGTCTTGTAATGCACACATTCTTTCCCAAATTTAAGAGTTAACATAATAAAATACTCTCGCAAAACACAAATAAACAAGAATGTAAAGCTTTTAAACTGGCAAATCAACAAATTTATACAAGAAACATCATATTCATGGAAAGATGTAGCCACTCAAATGTCCATTCACATAACATGAATTGTTTCCTGGGGTTGAGGAATAATTTACCATTTCTGTCTTCAGCTTGCTTGCTGATTGCAAATCCTGTAGCTTTCCCATGATATTGACCAAAATACCATTTCACCACTACAAGAAGTTTACATGATTCTAAATATTTCATAAATGTTTTTCTTCATTCTGACAATAAACAAATATTTTTAAAAGATGTTACTATGATTATCTTATAATAGATATGCAGAAATAATGGATGTCTTAAGCTGTCATTTCTAACATGTCCGAGTGTGTATGTTAGAAATGAGAAACAGAAGACCTCAGCATCAAATCCTACATCTTCCCTTTGGCTTTGTACTACTGGACATGAGCAAAGCAGGAAGTAAATTCTTACAACAGACATTAGAGAAACTTTCAAAGATAGAAATTTCTGTACTGGGAAGTGGCTTAGAAGTCATTGCAGTTAAGCCTGGCAATATTTCTTAGTTCTAACTCAAAAAAGTATAACTTTTTCTTTTTATTTTTTTTACCTTGGAAATAGCATTACTAGTTTATTTTTTCATTAAAACTCCAGTGAATTGGTCCTTTAGATTCATTAAGAAGTTCTATGGTGGTCTAATTATTTACTTTTATGTATTTGTCTCTTTCTCATGGCATATGAAACATCTTTCTCCCTACCACTTTTAACCACTATTGTTTTATTATACCAAATAATATATAGATTTGAATAAGCAACTTGGTTGTTTCAAATAGCATAATATGCATGCAAAGGTTTGTTTTATAGAAATCTCACTAACCTCTTCTCTGAAGGTGCAGTCTAAATTTCATAATATAATTTAGTCTTGAGAGAGCATCAGACTAGTGTAGGAGGTCCTTCTGTCTATGTATTGCTTTCACTGGTTAATAAAGAAACTGCCTTGGCCTGTTGATTAGGCAGACCTTAGGCAGGCAGGGGAAACTGGACTAAACGTTGGGAGGAAGAAGGGCAGAGTCAAGAGACACAATGGATCCGCTGGAGGAAGACACTGGGAATTTTATCCAGTAAGCCACTGCCATGTGGTGACACACAGATCAATAGAAATGGTTTAAATTAAGAGGTAAGGATTAACCACTAAGAAATTAGAGCATATGGGCCAAACTGTGATTTAATCAATACAGTTTCTGTGTGGTTGGTTATTTGGGGGCTGAGCTAGTCAAGTGGCTGGGACGAACAAGCAGGCCCTTTTCCTACATCAGACAAACCCATCATTCTGTAATAAAATGACTTTTATTTGTTAAGTTCCAAGAGAAAGAATATTTGAATTACTTGATCCAAATTTACCTAGAAAATCAGCGGCAGACTTTCTTCTATAGCCCATGAATTTCCTAACCATTATTTTTTTAAATCATATTTATAGTTTAGGCATGAATTCCTTCTATGATGAATGCCTCAAACTTAGTCAAGATATCCTTCTAAATATGTATCATATCTTTAAATTCATGGATTTGTGTTGCTACTAACCTTAGTCATAGAAGCATCTCATTGTAATAGGTAGATGCTAATACAAGTCCCATTACTGTTTAAGGTACTTAGAATAAGTAACAAAGCATGATCTTCAATAAATGGGGCATCTATATCATTGCACCTGCTCTGCAAAACTCAAGTGACATTGCAGAAGAGGGTTGGGGTGGAGAAAATGTTAAGACCTAGAGGATGGTGAAGAGTGATTTGAAATACTTTCTTGGAATGACATACGTGTTGCTAAGATGAACTCACAGCCATTGTGGCTATCTGAACAAGATAAAGTCAGTTAAAATTTCCAGCACTGAGTGGGGAGGGGTTCCCAAAGCTCCATTTCTAGCTTAAGAGCTATTAGCAGTTGATGAACCAAGGGGACACAGACAGTAGATTTTCTTTAGAGGTGTGTCTGCCAGTAGGGTCATCATGCCACATTCCATGATGACACACCCATGCTCATATGGGCAGAACTAATTGGATTTATTAGGTAAATAATAACCAACTAAATAAATAAACAAACAGACTGAACTTGGTAAGATATCAAAGGACTAATGATAATCTCAGATTGAGGCTGGTCTCATGTACCTAGCCTCGTTAGGATAATGGTAAATACTAAATTTAGATACAGATCACAATAACTCATCTCTTCCTCTCCCTGTGGCATGGGGAAGCTGTTAAACATTGTAAATAACTTAATATAAAAATTCATATAGTATTTATAATTCCTCTAAATAAGCAGATCTGTTGGTGGATGGGTTGGTTTTACTCTGTAATCAACAAATATGAGATTCGTCCCTTATGTCCTGGTTACTTTGGGGAAAGAAAGGACATGCTAGATTCCAATATATCAGAATCAGCCACTTTCAATGCCCTGCAGATGCCTTGAGAAAGCTGTATGGAAATTAAAGTTACCTTCTGCTAAGTCACAAAAGTGTCCTCTCCAACCAAGACTGTCTAAATGGCTAGTACCATAATTTTCTTACCAAAATTTCCACTAATACTGTGGTGATACCATAAGGAACTGTTGTGACATGGTACAAAATGGACCCCACCCTAACTTTATTTGCAGAAAGTCTTCTGTGATTGGTATAAATAAACCTTTTGCCTACCTAAGTCAGCTGTTCAGCTCACTTTGTGAACCAGAATATGGATATTATCATTTTTGGTCTTCTGGTATACTAAATAAGTAAATAAAAACTTAAGTGTTATCTTCTTTTTATTTCTTTCTTTGCTTTTTTGTTTGTTTGTTTGTTTGTTTTCTTTTTGAAACAGGGTTTCTCTGTGAAACTTTGGTGCATATCCTAAACCTAAACCTTGCTCTGTAGCCCAGAATGGCCTTGAACTCACAGGACTCTGCCTGTCTCTGCCACCTGAGTGCTAGGATTAAAGGTGTGCATCACCATTGCCTGGCCAATGTTTTATTTGACTTTAAAAATGTTTAACAGCAGCACTTGGGCCCTAGAAAGAAGGACAGGTGGATTAGTATGTTCACTGTCATGTAGTTTCTATTTAATATTTAGAATAACACTAAAAAGTTTGTGTTGCAAAGACCAACTTCAATCTGAGGCTAATCCTCAGATCTTTGATGTAATAACCAGTTTCTATAGTGTGCTTTCCTTTCTGTTAGCAAAGGTATTGAGCTATCATAGAAAGAAATGGTTCCAGTGAAGCACTGTAGCCAAGAGTTAACCATAGTGTAAACCAATAGCATTAGGAAATCAGATGCTTCACTGCAGCTCCATCGGTTTTGTGGGCCAGGGAATATATAAGCAACTTTGGATACTTCTACTTAATTTTTCCTTGAAACTAAAACTTGATGTAAAACCCAAAATCTACTTTACACTGTTACCTGCACAATGATTATTTTAAACCATGGAAACTCAAACGATAGCCCAATATCTAGCACTATTATGCACAGAGTATATTATATACAAGCATAAAACTATCCTCTGAAACCTAGTCCTATGCACAATGAATATATACTAATACCAATTTAAATCAAAAAAATTTATCCCCTTTATAGTCGTATTTAACTAGGAAGCATCTGTATTTCATGGGTTCTTGATTGCATTCATTAAGCAACTATTTATTATGTCTGCTTTGCTATGAAGTGACAGATCCTGGCGGTCAGCGAGAGTCTAAGTTCTTAAAGGTAGAACAGAATGGTTATATGCACAGTGACAGTAAATAGAAAATCAGATTACATGGCATAAAATAAGTGATTGACTCATTTTCTAGAATCCTGCAACATTTCAAACTAATAAACACATATCATGTATATACATGGCAAATCAGCAAGTTGTAAAATAGCATGGGCCAATCCTATATGCACCTAAAGCGTGGGTAATGCCTGGAGACATCCCTTCATTAAGGCAGGAGCAATTCCTGGGGATAACCATGTGTGGGGGAATATGCAAGTCCTGGGGACACCTGTGCATGGGCAAGTCTTAGAGGATATCTATATGCTCAGAGAATTAGCAAGTCATGTGGACACTAACACATGAGTGCAAGGGCAAGTGGCTGGGTACCTGTGTATGAGACACGGTCAAGTCTGAAGGCATCCACCTATGGGAGCATGTTAGGAAGTCTTGGAAGCTTCTGATCAGGTAAGGAATAGAAGGTTGAAGTGTAAGCTGAGGTACATAAAAACTGTGGGCCAACAGGCAGACTAGAAGAACTTGGGTTGTGAGGACAATGTGAAACATGAGGAAATTAAGGAATTACAGAAGGTCATAATTGGTTTTGGAAAAACATAAATTGAATACTAGACATTCTGAGTTATTTGCTTTGAGAGATATTTTAAATAAATGTGCACAGTCTTCAAAATTTACAATTCAAGTATGACTTAGGATCCAGAATATGCTGGACTTCCAAAGATGTAATAAATGCTTTTTATATTGCAGGAAACCTCCAGAGGGTTGGTAGTAATATTTCATAATCAAATACATGAAATTATCTCTGCCAGAATGTATGAAATTTTCACTTTAAATGGGACTAATCAGTTCAGATCAGATTTATCATTAAATGAATTAAGATGAAATGTTTGGTTGTCAGAACATTTTAATTTCAGAATTGCAGATGAGAGATTTTGGATGAATATTAGATAGATTAGAGGCACACACAGAGGCAATGTGGATCTAAAAGCAAAAGCAAAGAATTCAGCAACAATTATGATGTTGGCGTTACAGTGATATAACAATGATTTATTGTGTCTAGGAAAGGATGCACAGACAAAATTTGATTCATTGGCTGCCCTTCAATTCTGTGTCAGTGCTGGATATATTTTGCTCTCCTACTCAACAGACTGTTTACATATTTTAATACACACTAGATTTTTCCCCTCTGGTATAAATTTTATATTTTATTGTGACTCAGAGAAAGCTGCACCCCACAGTTTTTTGTGACCTCCTCTGCTCCACAGCTTGTCAAACTATTTTAGTAGCATATTTTAAAACCTCTAATTAAAGTAAAATTCACAGCATTATTAAAATTTGGCATCAAAACTAAGTTATACTCTATCTTATAGTATAACATTTGAGAACCATTGGGATAAATATGGATCATTGAAAGGATTCTGGAAAACTAGTTACGATTAAGCAAGCAGTGATTTAGGATCAGATGAAGGTAATTTCAACTGGGATATGTATAATAGAGTGGTGTCCTTTGAGCTTGGAATAAAAGTGTTCTGTTTTATTATGTCAATCATCCAACAACAACAAAAAAGGAGCATGCTGATTTTTAAACATTAAGAGTATTCATTTCCTCTCTGAAATACTTTAAAATATTCTTGGATAAAGAAACATTTCTCCACTGCTCAGGATCATGCCTATGGAATGGTACTAGTATAGTCTTTATGTGTCTATTAACAGTCAAGACAGTCCACCATAGACAAGCAAACACGTTAACCTCATCTAAATAATTTCTCGTTAAGACTGTCTTCCTCTGTGACTCTAGGTTGTATTAAATGCACAATTAAAACTAACCAGTACAACAGTGAAGCAAATTTCCAGTTTTCTGATCTCCATACACAATTTAAATTTATGTTTTGGTCCATTTATTTCTTAGGGTTTTTTGTTTTTTTTTTTTTTTAGAACAGTTTTGTTCCAATCCTACTTTACAGAGTGGATACTAACATTGAAAGATTCTATCACAACTTTGCAGTGAGATAAGTGATTTGCAGAGTCAAGTATAGAGATTGTAATAACAATCTTCTTCATTCTTCAAAGTCAGAAAGCTAGATAGTTTGCTTTCAGTTCTATCTATCTATCTATCTATCATCTATCTATCTAATCCATCACTGTCTAAATATTGAGAAATATTTGTTTAGTTTTTTTATGTATATATTCTAGAATATTATGACTTTGAAGTTAAAACTTACTTAAATGTGCTTTGTGCAAAATAATTCACCTATAAAACCCTTATAATACAAAAGGTCTATGAAGCAGGAAAAAAATGAACTCGGTTTCCCCAAGATGAAAACAGCAAGGTGTTTGGCTCACAGAATAAAAAAAACATTTTCTTTAGGTTTTTTGCTACCCTTCCCTGCCTTCTCACATAAATATCACCTATTTGTAAACATATTGAGGCAGCTTCATTTCAAAATCTGTTACATCATTGGATTTTCTTTTTATGTTATACAGACAAGAACTGCCTTTGTACCACATTTGTGGAAATTGAGCTTCCCACTTCTTACCAGTCTTCCATGTATGATATACTTCCATTCTTTTGATATTTCCTTCTATCCAAATATTTCCATGGAAAAGAAGTGTACCCTAAGATGAGTGAACTACTGGAATGCTCCAAATTAACCATGCATATTTACACAACATAGCATTATGATATTAGAGTAAAATGGCTACATTCGAAAGTTAACAATGACATAAATGATTTCACAGGACACCAATCATTTCTTTGATGTATTTTTGTTGCAGTATTGACTAGTATCCAAAAGACAAACATGTTTGGTACATGAAGACAAATCTAAGATCCTAACTTAAAATGTCTAAAAATTTAATAATTTTATGAAATGAGAAAATACCACTCCGCAGTGACTGTGATCTAAAGAACAGCAGAGCACAACAGAACAATTGCCATAGAGCATTCAGTGTCTCGAGTTAATATTATGTTCTATTTATTTGTTTAGATATTGGTTGTAAATAGATGGAAAACATGTACTTTATCTATCGTTCCAACAGTTCTTTAACGATCCTGGATGCTAGATTGTTTAAGATAATCCTTTCTGAAAGGACTATTGAGAGGAAGTATGGGCTTAGGTTTCCTGCCTTATACTTCATGTTTATCATATTTTAGATTATTGAAGGTAAAATCTCAATATGTTGCCATAATAAAAGTGAGCCTAAATATACAATGTACACAATTTAGCCTCAAAAACTTGGCATTATCTCTTGAATTTTTTTGAACACTCCTAAATAGTATTATTAATCATGAATCTGCACAGCTGAAGGAAATCTTATTAAAAATGAAGTAAAATGTATAGAGGAAACCAAAACCAAAGTCATAGTGTAGTAATAGAAAATAAATCCATGGGTAAAAGGTCAAGTATTGGGCTTTTGGAAATTCATTACTTTACTGTTTATTCTTTTTTTAAAACAATCACTTTAAGTCAGTCTTAAATAGTTGATATATTAAAAGAAAAATATACTTTCTGTGAAAAACAGCCAATATAACAATTGAAAATTTATGAAATGCAAACACTAATATTAATGATGAACACTTTTTTATTTTCAAGTATTTTACCTATTATTTGAGCAAACTGCTTGCTTTTATTTAGATTTTGTATTACTTTGAATAATTTATTATAATACTTTAGATTTATTCCTTTGTAAGTTAAGGTGTTTGGTCAAAGTCTGCTGTTCTCTCAGTTTTCTTTTTTTTTCCCTTTTTTATAGTTAAAAGAAAAATTTATATTTACTCCCCTTGTCCCAGGCCCTCCCGCACCCCAATACCCCACCCACCATCCCCTTGCCTCCTTAAGATGGGGCAGAGTACCCTGCCCTGTGGGAAGCCCAAGGCCCTCCACGCTCAATCCAGGTCCAAGAAGGTGTGCATCCATATAGAATAGGTTCCCAAAAAGCCTATTATTATTGATAGCTACGATCTCAGAAGTAGAATGAATAAAATGAAAAAATAGACAAATAAGATCATAAGATATAAGATATAATTAGAGCACTCTGCATAACAAAGTGACTTGTTAACCATGAAAAGAAAACTGAGAGAAGTATTCTAATGTGTATATATTCCACACTTTCTGGATCCATTCTTACATTGAGGGACACCTAGGTTGTTTCTAGGTTCTGGCTATTACAAATAATGCTGCTATGAACATAGTAGCACAAATATTTTGTAGTACGGTTGAGCATCTCTTGGGTATA
>JAQHUG010000105.1:6074716-6097774 GCA_028555095.1 Dicrostonyx torquatus | reverse complement strand
TTTCAGGTTGTTAGAGGAACTCTTGGATTGGCGCCTGCCCATCTCTTACTCTCCAGGTGGATCAACTAGTAGTAGATACTGGTCACTTGCTTGGTCTGGGGGGATTGCTCTGGTCCACTCCAGTAGGAGGGATCTGAAGCAGTGGTGTTTACCAAGGACCAGCTGCAATCAAAGGGGGTGGCTTCTCTGCTGGAGCCCAGCAGGTTTATGCTGGACCCACCCTTGTCCAAGGTCCCAGCCCTGCTGCAGGCCAATTCCTGCAGGGAACAGGGGCCAGTCAAAGGGGAGCTTTGCCCAGGGACACTCTTGGGATGTGGGATACAGAAAAGCCGGGGGAGGGAGAGAGAGGGCCTCCCAATCAAGCAGAGCGCCTGGGGGCTAGAGGTTGGTCTTACCAGTCCAGTTGGGCGGGTAGATCTGAAGCTGTGGCACTCACCAAGGACCCGCCGCCATGAAAAGGCCCATTTTTCTTTCTTTGATTCTACACTAATGCTACCACATCTCTCTTCTCACTTATTGTTGTATTCTTGTATTTTAGCTTGTTGTCCTTTTCGAATTCATATTCTTCTGTCATTTTCCCTTATAATTCTTTTACCTCAGTCTATGACTCCTACTAAAACATGTCTGGCACTTACTGCTTTTAAGAGCATTCAGACCAAGGGAATATGACAAGGGATGTGTAATAGCATTTAAGCTCATTAAATAACTCTGAAGTTCCCCCAGTGGAATATTCCATTATCAAGCTTTGATTAAAAGATTTATGACATTTTGATTATGAACTTGAGTATAAAAAGTCCCAGAAAATATGGAATTGCAGAGCCCAGAAGTCAGCTGCTTAATCCAGAATGATTTGAAACTGACATTAAAGTTATTCAAACCTCCATTCAATTTTAATGACAAATTTACTTCATTTTTTATCTTTTGGCTAAAATGTAACTTGAAACCGTACAAGAGGGAAGGAAGCTGCACTTAGCAGCTTCTTGTGCGAATGTTCACGGACTTTGTTGAGCTCCAGGCCCAGATAGTTAATCAGTTATTTTCTGAGAATTGAATTTGCAATGAAATTTAATCAGTTAATAGAAAATTTTGTAGTTTTCAGTCAGAAGTAAAGATAAATTTTAAAAGTAAAATGATTATTTAATGTTCTTTTGACCCCTAAATATATCACAATTTATAAATAGCTTATAAGTAGAAAGTAATAGTTTAAAAGTATCCATAAGTGAGGACAATCTGTCACGCTCTCTAAGGAAATTAATAAATTATCCAATAAGCAATGACATAGAAGGTAACACATTTTCAATGAGGATTACTACTGTGATAAAGACCTTTT
Organism: Dicrostonyx torquatus; assembly: GCA_028555095.1. Classification (NCBI taxonomy): domain Eukaryota; kingdom Metazoa; phylum Chordata; class Mammalia; order Rodentia; family Cricetidae; genus Dicrostonyx; species Dicrostonyx torquatus. The sequence continues at coordinate 6,096,444 of JAQHUG010000105.1, read as the reverse complement.
TCTAGTGTGAGGTGTGTGAACACTGGGAAACAGTCTTTTCAATTCTTCTGTAACTCATTCTAAAGAGTTAATAAGATGCAATATAATAAAGCCATATCTAGCTACACAATAGAGGCCCACCTTTTACTGTGCACTCATAAATATTTCTGATGAATAAATCTACATTATTTTAAAGTATCTTTATAAATTTGTATATATCAGTCTCAGGGGGTTAATGTGCTGTTGCAAAGGAGAAGAATATAAACAAGTTGAAATTTACAGCCATAAGAGGCTGATACTATTTTCCTCCTATGGCATTAAGCCATCTTGCTATTTTGAGATGTATTAGCAATCCAAGTAATCAGATTTATCTTTATGACTGGTTCAACATAGCTGTCTTTACTTTTATCCTCAGGGCCCTGACTAATAAGTGTGATTCTCACACATTTTATAATATTGATTATTAGAAAGTAGATGAAACTTTTTGAAAAGGTCAGAAGAAATGTTTTAGAACAAACAGCCACACCACCTTGCAATAAATAATTATATTTCATTGCCATTTTTGAAACTACTCATTAAAGAAATAATTAACAAAATTAGCATAGAATTTTACAATTGTATAGATGGTTTTCTTCAGCTAGTTTATTACAATAAGTTTGAGTTATAAAAGGAATTTGATACAACTTCATTCATAGACTCTATTTAAATTATATTTTATTTTTAAAATAGCTTTTAGTAGGACAGAAAGATAATTTTGTTCAGTTTTTCATATTCTTATAAGAAATGTGTTGATCATTTTAAAAATAAGTAAGCTATCTTTATTTGATGAGATACCCAAATTCTCCTGTATCTTGACTCTTTCCAATATTGTGTTTAGACTTGCAATACCCAAGAAGGAAACATAGTTAACTTCCTGAAAACAGGATTTCTTAGGAATTTTTCTGTCTCTTTACCTAGTTGAAACTCTGTGTCTCTAAGATACTGTATAAATAAATCTCTGAGAATAATCATGTTAATTCAATGCCCCTAATTTTGGGTTTGAAGACTATTCATGGCTTACTATAAAGTTGGTATACATTTATTTTCATCCTTGAAAAATAGCTAGATATATAAAATAGAAAAATGGAGTAAAAGTTTTGACAATGATTTCATGGGCTTAAATATTTATTTTTTCATAAAAGAAATAATCATAAAGCTAAAATAAAAAAATATGAGCATCAGCTATTAAATTGAAATAGGAAGCAAAACTGCACATAGGAGTAGACATAGAGCATATGCTTTATGAACTCCCGTAGGAGTAGTTAAAACCCTAAAAGAATCTAGTCCTTATTTCTTGGATAACGTGCTATTCATATCCTTGTACCTGGAATTACAGATAATTGTTGGCCACCATGTCTGAGCTGGGAGTCAAATCTAGGTGCTTTGAAAGAGCAATAAAGTACTCTTAACCACAGTGCCAATATCCATCCAGCTCTCTCTCTCTCTCTCCCCCCCTCTTTTTTTGTTAATTTAACAGTTTTAAATTGAATTACAAAGCAATGGATTTTTATACGACTTTCACATAGCATTCACTTTGGTTAAACATCTCACCCTATCATCTCTATTATCTACCTCATCCTTGCATGAACATTTTCATCCCTGCTATTTTTCCTATTTTCTATCTATAATTTTAGGCAGCAGGCCCTGAGAGCAGCCAGTCCCAGGCAGAGATGGCTGCAGGTCCCCAAGTGTTGGCTGATCCCAGGCAGGCAAGAGACAGAGACGTGGATAGGCACACAATGCAGAGTGAGGCTGGATATTTATTCAGGGGGTTATGGAGGGGGAGGGAAGAAGGAGAGAAGAGCAGAGAGAAAGAGAGAGAGAGAGAGAGAGAAGAGAGGTACAGAAGCAGGGGAAGGGGAGAAGTAGGGAGAGAGGCAGAAGCTGCCTCTCCGAGAGGAGAAAAGAAAGAGCTCAGGCTGGAAGCTGAAGATAAGCCTGCCTCTGTGGATTGAGGAGGGAGTGGGCGTGGCTTGTCTCTTAAAGAGACAGAACAATCATTACAGTAAGTACCATATAGAAATAATCAACCTCTGTTCAGTTGATGACTCAAACAATATTCAGAAAACATGGAATTCTATAGTTTGACCCCATTGTCATTCCTCTTTGTCAATTCAGTAAAAATCATAAATACAAAACAGCAACTCATTCTGTGATAAAGTCAGCGAAGTTTACTCTGCTCAGTTAGGTCAGCAAAATGACCACCTATGATGATTTTTTCTCTTTTTCCTTTCTGATAAAGTCTTCGTAGCTTAGTCTAGCATGAAACTCTTGGTTATCTTCTCTCAAGCTTCCAAGTGCTATGTCAGCCAATCTCTTATGTTATAATATAAATATAATTTTGAGTGTATTGTAAGTAAAAGTTCTTCCTTTTCTCTTAAGATTCTTCTATTTTAAAGTAAGTTCCCAAAATATGATTTGATTGATTTTAAATCATTTTATAAGTGGAGTTTTCCATTTCATGAGCTTTTTTATTTCGTTTTTCCACTATGCTGACATTTTTGTTGTGTGCCTAAATAATTATAATATTAGTTTATTACTCCACAAACTTTTTATTTTATATTCATTAGCCCATTATATATATATATATATAAAACAAACCTACCTACAGGGTTTGATCCCATCCCCCAGGCCCTGTGGGTCCCAGGCACATGGGAGGCAGTGGGACAGCAGGTCCCACGAGGAACCATGGCAGTTGAGAGACAGATCGAGGTCATGCAGAGAAAGTGGGTATAGTTTATTTAGTGGGTTATGAAGGGAAGGGTAAAGGGAAGAGGAAGGGATAGGAAGAGAGGGAGAGAGAGAGAAACAGAGACAGAGAGAGAAACAGAGAGGAAAGAGAGAAGAGGCTGCAGCCACATATTCCAAAGAGATAGGGCAGCAGGCTAGAAGCAGAGCTTGCCTTGGTGGAAGGGGAGAGTGGGCTAGGCTTATCTCTTAAATGGACAGGACAGACCATTACATTCCCATCTCTTTTTATAATAAAAAAGGCGGGAAGTTAGGCAGGAATAGGTTAAAGGAATTGGGACGGTGGATTCTGAACACTGTTTCCTGTTTATTTATTGGTATCATTTGGGGGGGACCTGAAAAAGCTGGGTGCTGGTAATATCCTGGGGTAGTAACTATCAGAATTATTCTCATTATTTTATTTTCAAATTATTACCTAAATTATGCCACTTGGAATGTATTTACTTTTCCAATTTACCTGTCCACTTTATTCTCTATCCCTTTCTCTATTACACCTTAATTAGATCAATTTCTCAAATGTAAAAGTAGAATATACTTTTCGTCTCCCACCTTCTTAAACACCAAATTCTTCTTTTTACATTTCTAGGGCCTTCCAACCTTTCCAGTCATCATCATCACTGTTTCAGGCTGGACCACTACACCTCAGTAGAGAAGGGCAGTAGAGTACCTACCATCTGAAGGTTCAGCACTCTTTCAACCCCCAAACCATACCCAGTTCAGGAGTTACCTCCTTGTGACACATTGTTTGTTTGTTTGTTTGTTTCTTTTTCTTTTTTCTTTTTTGCCTCCTGGCTGCAGTTTCCCTTCTCTCCTCTCTTCCCAGACCTTTGTCCACCCCTCTCTATCTTCACCCCTCAGTCCACTCTGTTCCTGAAAGGGCAGGTGTCCTATAGATTTCAACAAAACATGTCATAAAAAGCTGTGGTAAGACTAAACGTCTTTTCATTTATTAAGGCTGGATAAGGTGACTCGGTACAAAAAATAGATTCCCAAAAACCGAGGAAAAGCATAGATTGTCCCTGTTCCCACTGTTAGGACGACCAAGATACACAACTCAACAGTCACATATAAGCAGAGGGCTTAGGTCAGTCCCATGCAAACACCTTGGTTGGCAGTTCAGTCTCTGTGAGCCCCCACAAGCCCAGATTACTTAATTCTGTGGTATTTCTTGTGATATCCTTGACTCATATGACACTCATCATCCTTCCTCTCTCCTACAGGATTCCCCAAGCTCAGCCTGATGTTTTACTATGTACCTATGAATCTGTTTCTATCAGTTGCTGAATGAAACCTCTCTGATGACAACTGGGCTAGGTACCAATCCCCGAGTATAGCAGAATGTCATTACGTATCATTACAATGTAATTTTTGCTGTTGTGTTTTGTTTTGTTTTGTTTTTCAAGACAGGGTTTCTCTGTGTTGCAACCCTAACTGTCCTGGAATTGGCTCTGTAGACAATCCACTTGCTTCTGCCTCCCAAATGCTGGAATTAAAGGCATGTACCACCACTGCCCCTTAAAATGCATTTTTTTCTCTAATTGTGTTTGATTCTATCCTAAATATCTGGGTCTTTATAGTCCAGGCAATATTGGGGTAGGCTTACTATCCTGGCATTTTTTTTAGGCCAAACTGGTCACTGGCTGCTCACTCCCTCAATCTCTGGGCACCCTGTCCCCAACACATCCTATAGGGAGCACAGACTACAGATCAAAGTTTATGTCCTTGGTTTGGTGTCCCAGTCCCTAACTGGAAATCTTGCCTGGTCACAGAAGATAGCCAGTTCAGGCAATGTATCCACCATTGCTACAAGTCTTAGCTTGGATCATTCTTGTAGATTCCTAAGAGATTCCCTTGTGTCAGGTTTCTACCTAACCCCCAAATGCAGTCCCCTTTCCAGAAGTGTCTTTCAGTACTCCACCCCCCTCAAAAAAAACCTAATCACTCATGTTGCTATCCCCATTTACCCACAGGTCACTCAAAAAAATCTCTTTCATGTTCCCTTCCCAGGGAAATCGGGGTGTCCCTCCATGAACTTTTCTTGTCACCTACACTCAATATCCATATACAAGTGAATATATACTTTTGTCTTTCTGGTTCGGGATCACCTCATTCAGGAGGATTTTTTTTCTAGTTCTACACATTTGTCTTCAAATTCCATGATGTCATTATTTTAAACAGATCAGTAATGCTCCATTGTGCAAATAACTCTAAACAAGCTGGTGAAAGAAAAGAGCTTTGAGTAAAGGACAAACAGGCTACAATCCACAACCCAGAGAAGCTAGGTTAAAAAAGGAATACCTTAAAAGGGACACACATGAAGGACCCCAAGGAAGGTAAATAGTTAATATCTTCTAGGTAAGCTGGGAGGGGGTAGAAGGTAGAGCATGGGGGAATGGGAACATGAGGGATGAGATGGCCGAAGCTTGAGGGATAAGGAGGTAGAACAATTAAAGAGATATCCTGAGAAAGGGAGACATTGTGGGGTTTAGAAAAATTCTGATGCTAGGGAAATTCTTAGAAATTCACAAAGATTATCCCAGGAATGTGATTTGATCTGTTAAAGGGGGGAGTAACAATGGCACCAGAACTTATCCTGGGTGCATGAACTGTCTTTCTGAAACCCACTCCCTATAATCAGACACTTTGCTCAGCCTTGATACAAGAGGAGGGGCTTATTCTTCCTCAACTTGGTATGTTGGACTTGTTGACTCCCCAAGCAATGTCTTAACTCCTCTGAGGAGTAAGTGGAGAGAAGTGAGGAGAGCAGAAGAATGAGAGGGAGAAGAAACTGGGGATGGTATATAAAATAAAGAAAAATGTTTTAAATAAAAAAATGAAAAAATAATTTCAAGTCTTTGAAGAAAAAAATTGGAGAAAATATCAAAAAATGAAACACTCCCCATGTTTATGGATCCATAGGATTAACAGTTAAAATAGTCAGTCATTTTACAAAAAGCAATCCCCATTAAAATTCAAACATAATTCCTACAGACCTTGAAGGAATAATACTTAACTTCACATAGCAAAGCAAAAAACCCAGGATAGCTAAAGCAATCCTGTACAATAAAAGAACTTCTAAAAGTATCACCATCTCTGATTTCAAGCTCTACTACAGAGCATGTGTTGGCATAAAAACAGACAGGTAGATCTATGAAAATGAATCAAAGGCCCAGATGTAAGCCCATATACCTATAGACACCTGATTTTTGACAAAAAAAGCCAAAATTATACAATGGAAAAAAGAAAGTATCTTCAACAAAAGGTGCTGGTACAACTGGATGTTAGCATTTAGAAGAATGCAAATAGATCTTTATCTATTACCCTTCACAAAACTCAAGTCCAAGTGGGTCATGACAGAGGAGAAAGGAGAAATAACCTTGAGCATACTTGCACAGAAGGCAAGTTCCTGAACAGGACACCCACAGTGCAGACACTAAGATCAACTATTAATAAATGGGACTCATGAAACTGAAAAACTTCTTTAAGGCAAAGGACACTGTCAATAGGAAAAATAGCAGCCTACAGAATAGGAAAAGATCTTATGAATCCCCACATCTGATAGTGGACTTATTCCAAAATAAAAAAAGAACTTAAGAAATTAAACATAAGCAAGGAAGTCAGTACCGTGAGGGACTGGCCCACCAAGAGAGACAGTGTGCTTAACTATTGGGAGCTCATCAAATCCAGCTAGACCAGGACTGAATGAGCATATGACCAAACCGGACTCTCTGAATGTGACTGCCAATGGGGACTGACTGAGAAGCCAATGATAATGGAACAGGGACCTATCTCTTCTGCATGCAGTGGCTTTTTGGAAACCTATTCTATATGGATGCAGACCTTCTTAGACCTAGATGGAGGGGGGAGGGCCTTGGGCTTCCCACAGGGCAGGGTATCCTGCCCTATCTTAAGGAAGCAGGGGGAGGGCAGTGGGGTAGTGGGGGAGCGGGAGGGCCTGGGACAAGGGCAGTAAATGTAAATTTTTCTTTTAACAATAAAAAAAATAAAGAAAAAAGAAAAGCAAAAAAGTAAAGTCAAAAAAATAAAAAAGAAATTAACATAAATAAAAATCTAATTAAAAATGGGGAATAGATCTAAACAGAGATTTCTCAATGGAAGAATCTCAAATGGCCAAGAAACACTTAAAGAAATGTTCAACAACCTTAGCCATCAGGGAATTGCAAATCAAAACAACTCATATTTTATCTTCTATCTGTCAGATTTGCTGGTGGGAGTGCAAACTTTTACAGCCACTTTGGAAATCAATCAGAAAACTAGGAATCAGTCTACTACAAGACTAAGTAACCTAGCCTACTCTTAGGCATATACCCTAAGGATGCTCAAACATACAATCAGGACACTTGCTCTACTATGTTCATATCACCTTTATTCATAATAACAAGGGTCTGGAAACATCCTAAATATTCTTCATTCAGGGAATGAATAAAGAGATGTGGTACATTAACACGTTTTTTTCATTACACCAGATCTGTGCAATGAACATACCCTTGTGCTCACATATTTCAAAATAATTATTGCTCTTTTAATAATGCTACACTTTTTTCCAGGAAACCCACAAATGCACTCATCAAGGCCTGGTTGAAAAATTATTGGATCTATGAGTACTACTTTCAAAGAAGAGACTGTCTTCCTAAGTTACAGAGCCCATTTATCCAGGTAATCAATACTTTGCTCAAAAGCTTAAGCTTTATGCTGCCAGTCAAAAGCAGAGAATTTTGACATCCATATTTATGGGGAGTCAAACCCAGTCAACAGTATCTGCTGACTCTCTTCTTCTGTTGAATTATAAGACTCCACAAAGTATCAAATATCTTCATGCCCTGGACAACTGGATCCCCTTAAAACACACAAAAATGTCAATTTCTATATAATAGATATGTGCATGTATAATAGTAAACTAGAAAGTAACAAATGCTTTAAATTTATGCAGAATAGAAGGCTAAAATTAAACTTCATTATAGTACTAGTTTTGTAAGTTATTTTTCACTTACTTATAATTCTAGATATTGAGGCATATACTTTATGTATACTAGGTAAACACCTTACCACTGAGATAATTTTCAGAACTTCCAAATTTACTTTTAGAGTTTATTTTTCATGGCAAAAACACTGATCCTCATTACAGATTATTTCTTATTATTCTACCACAATGTCTTTGTGTACCCTAGATCCAAATTTTTAATCCTTTCTAATCACAAATGAGGGATAAATTTCTGAGTAGGTTTAGGTCATTCCCTCTATTCTCTACTGTCTAATAAAGTCAGAAATATCTGCTTCTTGAGCAGTAACCTCTCAGAAGCCTCTTTAGGACACAGGTTATTTTAGATCAATTGTAGCAAAGTTATTTCTAAATTTTCAAACAGTTGTATTTTCCATTTTTTCATAACCATCACCCAATAAAGATGGTGTTCTGATATCTTGAAACATAGCTGAGAATACAGAAATACTGATATATGAAAAATACTCAATTTCACTATATTAGCGTACATATTAATCGTGAAACTTGTAGTATATCTTTTAGGAAACGTTTTTGGCTTTGTAGCATAAATCTAACTCTTCTGAAACATTCTACTCTTCTTAATGCTTTTTGTTTCTCTTTTGTCCTATATTACCAGCTTACAGTACAACTATTTCATATATATGTAATTTTAGTTTTTCAAGACAGGGTTTCTCTGTGTAACAGTCTTGGTTGTACTTGGTTGTCTCTCTTTGTAGACCACGGTGGTATCAAACTCATCTGCCTCAGCCTCCAAAGTTCTGAATTAAAGGCATATGTCACTACCACCCAATTTCTTCATTATATTTTCAGATATTTTAAAATTACTTTATTCCTCCATTCATTAGTTTCTAACCATTAACATTCTCTTTCATGGCAATCATAACATACTTAAGGTGATTTGTCATAGAACTAAGCTTCAAACTCAAGTTTGGTCATACCAATAACATGAATTTTATGCTATTTTATTCAGAGGTTTAATTTATCATTCCTTTTAAGGACTTCTAAGTTATTAGAATAACAATACTATTATTAGGTCTTGTATCAGGTCTTCTGCTTATCTACCTTCCCCGATAAGGCCATCTGATGGGCTCAGAAATTAGCTTCTGCAAGAAAAATCCCCTCAGAGTATACTGGTCAGATTGAAAATCAATTAACACAATGCAGGACAATAACCTCCCAAACTCCACCATTTCTTTGAGTCTACTACTTCTGATCACAGTGTCAGAAACATACACCCACTGTCTTCTAAAATACTGAGAATTAATTATACCTGAATCCATATTTGAGGAAAGTTCACACTTTACTACCTTTTCAACTGTGAATGTGCCTTCTTGGTTTAGCTTGATCTGGCATTCTGTGTTTTGTTCTGTTCATTTTCTTTGTTACTTAATAAATCACATGTCTAGAGACTTAGACAACATTTATGTATATTGATACAAATTTAAGGTTATTTTGCTGTACTGTATATATGTTTCTATTCTTGTTTATGATATTGTACCTATAAAGCTCATTAAAATTATAAAATTTTAGTCCTTGAAAGCCATTTTTAAAAAAAAATACAGATTACTGGTTAGTCATCTATAACAATTAAATCTATAGTCGTTTTAGATATGTTTTCAATGTCATGCAATGATATACTTTAGATAGGTAATCTTCAAATCCTTCCAAGACAAACAGAATATGGCATTTGAAATGTTACAATAATATAAGGCTTTTTGTGACAAAGAGACACGTCTGCTCCTGGCAGCACCAATTTACTTCAAGAAAGTATGATGAACATCAAAGAATCTCCATATGGAGTTTGCTTTATCTGTGGAAAAAGCTAGCCACTGGGCAAAGAACTGGCCTTGTAACAATTGCTGACAGTATGTTGTCCAAATTCTGTTAGTAGGGCACATAGGAAGACAACTGACAAACAAAATTGTAGCTTCATGTAAAAGTCTGTCAGATATTTTAGACCTGTAGGGTAAATATGGATGCCCAAACATTTAGAGGGACCTGAAGGTGGTTTTCTAAGTTTCCATCATTTTTATAGTTTTTGAAGTTGCTTTCTCTGCACTTCCTGTTTACTCAAGTTGTGTTTTATCCTTCTTGATTGAAGACTAGATAGCTATAGTTTTACATTTTCCTTGTTACCAAATTCAGAAAAGAAACATGCATAGGATATATAATACAGAAGACTGCTCATTTGTTCACAGTTACACAGACCCAAATAATCACACAGAACCTATAGAATTACAACACTGCTTGGCCAATAGCTTAGGTATATTCATACATAGATCATTTATCTTAATTAACCCATTTCATTTATCTGTATAGCTACAAGTTTGTGGCCTACCTGGTAAGGTTCTGATGTATCCTTCTCCTTTGGCAGCTTTGGTGATTCCCTGACTCTGCATACTCATTATAAATATCTCTGTTCAGATTTCCTGCCTGGTTATATTCTTTCCTACCATAGGCTGAATCACATTCTTGATTAACCAATGGTAATAAACATATTCATAGCATACAAAGAGGAATCTCACAATATAAAGTTAATAAGGTTGAAAAACATAAAAGCTTAAGTTATTCATAAAATTTTAAAAAGATACTTTTAGAAAAGCAATACAAGTTATGACAAAAAAGTCATATATATATATAAAGCTTTTGTACTAAGAAAGAGTAGATAATGGAGTATTTTCTCTAAATTTGCCAAATAAAAATGGACTGGACACTGTGAATATAGTTCTTATCTGATAATTGTTCTAATTGTGTATAATTTTACTGAGTTAGAGTTAAAACTTTTCTTTTATTAGACAAAAATGCCCCCTGAACAAAGAATGGATAAGAAAAATGCGGTAATTTACACAATGGAGTATTACACAGCAGGAAAAAATAACGACATCTTGAATTTCCCAGGAAAATGGATGAAGCTAAAAACTATTATTTTGAATGAAGTAAGCCTTTGTTAATTTTGTGGTTTTCTCCATTGGTATCTTGTAGTTTTCAGTGTAGAATTCGTTTACCTCCTTGATTAAGTATTTTGGGTAGTGTGTGTGTGTGTGTGTGTGTGTGTTTTGTCATGTGTGTGTCTCTCTCTGTGTGTGTTCTGGTAGTGGGAATTGAAATGAACTTAACTGGGGTACTCCTAAGATTTTGAGACATGTCTTATTAAGTTCCCCCATGCTAGCATTAGCTTGTAATCCTTATCCTCCAGTATCTCCAGTACATAAGAAAACAGGGTTGAGCCATCAGGCCTGGCTTTTGATGGCAGTTAAAGTAACATTATTTTTAGCTTTAATTTTTTTAGGAAATTTATAGTTAAGGTGTAGAATCATAAATACATGGAAAACCAGAAGATATTTGTAACAAAAGGTTTTTTTTACATATTTTTAGTTATTTATGAGAAAGTATTATCTCTCAATTTATCCCTACCAATTTTAGTGACTTTTTGAAATCCATTCTCTTTGGGGAAATACTTTGCTCAGTCTAGATAGAGTAGGGAGGACTTGGTCCTTCCTCAAAGCAATGTGCCCTATCCTTTCTGAGGACTGAATGGGGCGTGAGTGGGGAAGATGGAAGGAACTCAAGGAGAAGGTAGAGAGTAGGAACTGGGATTTCTATGTAAAATAAAATGGTAGGTTTGTTTTTTAAAATAAAAGCACAGACATCTGGCAAGATGGCACCACATACAAAGGTGCTTGCCCTCAATCCTGCTAACCTGAGTTTGATGCCCAGAACCTGGGTGATGGGAGAAAATTCTCACAGACTGTCCTCTGACACCCCCACCCTAAATAAATACATACGTGTATGCGTAAATGTAATATTTTATAAGTATATCATTGGATTATTAGTAAATAATTTTGAATTTGTATCTACTTGTTATAATTTTTTTTGGTTTTTCGAGACAGGGTTTCTCTGTGGCTTTGGAGCCTATCCTGGAACTAGCTCTTGTAGACCAGGTTGGTCTCGAACTCACAGAGATCCGCCTGACTCTGCCTCCCAAGTGCTGGGATTAAAGGCGTGCGCCACCACCACCCGGCCTCTACTTGTTATAATTGAGAGAATAATAATATTTCCTAGCATAACAGTGTTTAACTCTGAAGAAGAAAAACTGAGTAATTCACTCTGAAAACTGTTTGAAGCAGGAAGAGGCGCCATGGCAATTTATTAAGTTCATTAAGTTTTCTCTCTCATCCCTTGTGGTGAAAGAATGAATGTTCATTAATAGTTACACATTGAAAACTTACTGAGTTCGACTACTTTTCTAGCTCTTCATGAGATGAGATATGACTCAAAAACACGTGGGTATCCTTCAATTTGAGTATAATTGTGCCTGCCCTGTTACAGGTTACTCCAAGCTTTACTTCATATATTATCCAGAATCCAATTCCTAAGATTCCATTCTGTGTTTGATCAAGAAGAAAGTTAGCAAGTGCCATCTACTGATTGTTGCACGTTTTAAGCTAGAGCAAATTAAACACATTGCAGAAGTGGAGTGGGTAACACACAGGGAAAGAATACGAGTATTACTTTACTGGTTATACTTTTTAACATACTAAGTCATCTTTTTTGCTTTTTATTTACATAAGCCCAAACATTAAATAGGATCCTCCAGTAATCTTATGTTTTAACTTTGTCATGGGGACTCAAAACAAAGAATTCTTATTCAACTTCACTTCCCAAAAAAAAACCACAATTGTCCATGACTCTATGTATTCTGTTTGAAATATTGAATAATAGGCCTGTCCTATTTCAAAATGTGAACATACGAGTCACATATCAACATGGTTAAATGAGAGGTGACTGCATTAAATCCGATGACCTTGCTACCTTTTAGTTGCAGTCTTAGAGAGCAAACTTGTTTTAATTAGCAGTCAGCAAGCAGACTGTAACTTCAGTGAAGGAGCATTGAAGAATCGCTGCCTATTAACAACCCAGCGGTAAGTAAGCCAGCACAAATACTTATAACCAAATAGTGTGCATTGCAGGAGTGGAGAGGATTAGCTATTGGGCACACAACACAGTGGAGGAAATTGCTTTATTCCCAGTACTGCTGGGTACCAGGAGGCAATCACTGTGCCTCCAGCCCATTAACAGCATTCAGAGTGTTGCTTCCCATAGAAGGGGTTATTGGCTAACCACTGGGTGACCAATTAAATGCTATGAATAAGTCCCAAACCCAGCAGCATGGGGCCTGTTTGTGGCACAGTGGTATCATTACTAAAGTGAAAACTTGATGAGAAAGGAACATATTTAATTATAGAACTATACAAATGGCTAATTAGGACCATAAAGTGAAATGAATGACTTTCCAGTGGATTTTTGAATGTTACCGATAACGGCTCAGCTTCTTTGGAGACCATGAAAGTGATCTACAGCTAGAGCTTGCATGTCATGGTAATGGATGGGTCTTCATTAGAGGGAGTGTTTTTGACCTGGTTGCTCAGGTAGCATGGGTTCTAAAGACAATCCTTGATTCTTTTCACTGTGAGGGTTCTTCCACTCCAACCCCCTGGTCTCTCATGAGTTCCGCTTGCTTTCACAATAATTCTTATGGGTTTGAAAGCAGAAACATTATCTACAATAGTCGCTCTCTATCAGTTGGAAAAGTCAACCACAAAAGGGTTTGTGGAAACCACTAGTTTGTGGAAACAATGCTGATCCATGCTTCATAGTTTTATTAACTTCTAGTTTATATCTCAAAATCTGCAGCTACTCTTTGCTAATCCCCATGTCTCAATTGTTAAAGCAGCATGAATCTTTTAGATGGAATGTTGCAATTTAAGCTGTGCCTACCTTGAGTCGGTGTTTAAATGAAGGGAACATTAGCAATCTAAGTGGAATTACCAAAACCAAAGTAGGCAGATTGACCCTGACAATGGTTAAAGAAAACCTGTTTGATATTGCCTGTGTGTTTTATCCTAATATTTTAAGTAACGTTTAAATGAAATTTATTCTAGCTTGTTCAAGAAAACTTAAACAAGCATTTACAATGTACAAATCACTATACTAAATCTGCAGAGAAAATGTCCTACTTTGTAGAGTTGGGAAAGCACCAAAAAGGAATTATGTGATCTAATCAACAAACAAACAAATAAAACAAATAAAGTGAACAACCAGAAAACTCACATGCTTCATATTAAGTGCTTGCCTTTTCTTACATTTTATTGATGAGAAATACAATTATCACACCCCTGGCTCTCACACACCTGGCTCTCCCATTCCAAGTACTTAGTATATTTGGAAAACTGCAAAAACACCTTCTAGTTGTCCAAGATTTAGTGAAACCACTGTACTGGCTGAGCTTATAACCAAGATCACTGGGAACTTCAGTGAGGCAGTATAGAATCTACACATTTGGAAACACTGTATATGTTCCTTTGTGTTCTTGTTAACATAATAGTCTAGATGTCTAGATACATAGCTCTCTATATGAGAATGGTGCCAAAGCATGTTGATTGGATCCATTTCGACTATGTACAAAAATTCTGACTTTGTTGGCCAATTGCTTTGTCAAAATTCCTTTAAATATAGTCTTGACTTTTAAAAATCTAACGTCTCAAAATCTAAGAGTTCTCAAATGGAATAGGATGTGCACATATCTATATAAATCAGTCTTTACTCATCGGAAAAAGTGATGTGTTCTGACACTTAAACATCCCCATCCTGGAGAAGCCCAAGATAGTCCTGTCTGTCTGTCTGATTTCCATTGAGTTCAGACCTTTTGACATGAGTAAATTTCACTTTTAAGACACAATTCTTTTATGATCCTTTCATTAATTTTTCCAGATACCCAGTATGTTTTATAGAACACTGAAAACATTTCTCACAATTTAAGAATCATGACCTACACCCTGACAATTCTAATCTTTTTTATTCTGTAACAACAAGGTGGGCCTATTGTTTATCATCTTTTGTTTTCCTCACTTGTTATTTTAGTAAAACCTTTTGTTTTTCTCACATGTTATTCTATCTCTGAAATTTTTCTTTTTAAAATCATATATACTGTTGGGCATTTTGCAAAGTGCATGGAGCTAAAATCAATGTCTTGATTTGACTGCATAGTGAGTCTTCCCATTGCTCCTAATTTTGAAGTGACTTTATATGTACTAGATATATCACCAACTTGTTATTGATTAACTTCACCGTATTTCATCCATTATAGCCATCAAGTTTGGCAAACATCATATTTGACTGAAAAGAGGTGCTTTCTCCTCTACTTAAAGATTAAGTGTAAACATTTGCATTTTTGTCAACATTTCACTTAAATTAACAATAAGAGAAATAATAAAATTTAGGACAATCACACACACACACAAAAACATTCACACACATATATACTTAACATTTGATGACTCATTTGTATTATTTCTGCATATAGCCCTGAGGCATGACAAAGAAGAAATTATCCTACAAAAACATAGCAAACAATTTATACATTATATACACACATACATTCCCACATGTGCTCATGTGCACAGACACACATGCTCACACAAGCATACTTACATGCTTGTGTGTGTGTGTGTGTGTGTGTGTGTATGTAATGTGGGATTTCCCTCTGTATTCTGTTAATACTATTAATGAATAAAGAAACTTCTTTGAATCTATAGCAGGGCATAATTTACATAGGCGGGGGAAACTACATAGAATGCTGGGAGAAAGGAGGTAGAGTCAGGTGAAACTATGTAGCTTCACTGGAGACAGATGCCAGGACTTTAGCCAGTAAGCCACAGCCATGTGGCGATACACAGATTAATAGAAATGGGTTAAATTAATTGGTAAGAGTTATCCAATAAGAAGTTAGAGCTAATAGGCCAAACAGTGATTTAATTAATTAGTAAAGGAGTGATTTCTCTCCTTTACTAAAGCATTCATTTCATCTGATTCTGTTTTATAGTCCCTTTTTAAAACTGATTTTTTCTTACTTCTCCCATTTATTTTTCCACAAAATAACAAATGATCCAAAACCCTTAATTACAATGATGTATAGAGGGCAGAACCAGAGACAAAGCCTCTGTATACTTACACTTAATGCTGAGTATGTCACCTTAGAATAAAATATTCTGTACACAGTTGGGGGGAGTAAGTTCCAACTATGAAAATTAAGTAAGTTGTAAGGCAGTTATAATTTCAAAGTCAATAATCATACAGATGCCTGCTTATAGTACATATGCTTATAGTACATATAGACTTATGCAAACTAAATAAGTAATTATATGTTCCAATGAAAATAACAACAATAATTTGCTGTGGGACAATTGTCTGCACCCTGTCATCTGTATTTTAAATAAATGCTGATTGGCCAGTAGCCAGGCAGGAAGTATCAGTGTTGCTTTCAGCTTTATTAGACAAGTTTACTTTTTTCAGTAGGCTGCTGGTCAATGTGCTAAAAGCAAGTAACTGCTGAGCTTTTAATTCTAACTCAGAAAATAACCTCACCTCTACAAGACTCACTACATCATGGAGGAAGAAAGTAAAAAGGATTAATACATGGCAGATGTGAAATATTTTTTAGAATGCTTTATTCTGAATGTGAAATGGTTGTTAAACCTGTGATCTCAGTGAAGCTGTGACTTGCCACCCAGACCTGCTCAAGAATTGACAATCACTACTTACAATGGGTAGGGTTGAGGGCTTAAAATATCCCACTCATGCTGGAGGAGTTACAGACAGTTATTATTGGAAGGGTAGGTGAGTCATGCTTTTCAGTGGTAGAGCTATCGATTAATTATATTTTCTCAGGTAAATATTTACCACTCATGTTTATTCAGGCAGTACCAAATAAATACAGTGGGTAACAAAAGAAGAGACATGAAAATAAAAAGAAAATTTAGGAAATATAAAACCACATGGTAGCATCTGTCTGATACTCTACAAATACAGTCTCTTCAACCATTGGTCATAAAAGGAGGGATTTCAAACACTAGGTTATTTATTACATAATGCTTTGTATTCTGAACTAATAAGACAGGGAATTTGAGGAGAGGCTATACTAGATAACAATGAAGAGCATAACCCTCTGAAGTACCAGGCTATGGGGAAGAGGGCAGGAAGTGCACATGGTAAGGGACATTAAAAAAAAGGGTTTTTTTTGCCAAATTGTGACACCTACTATTATAACAAGTCATAAGATAGTATTTTCTTCCCCTTTTCTGGCTTCTGGAATTTATTATTAAATAGTAAAGATCTTGCTTATCACACAGGTCATTTCTTATCTATGACTTTGCACACTTTTTATTTACAACTTTTATGTGGGTTAAAAGATTATAGGATTCCATAAATCATTCATCTTTCCATTTAGTTTCTTCTGTGACTTAAGTCTCCTCCCTCACCTCCTCAAAACTTTCTCTGCTTAAACCTTTAATTGCTAATATCCTAGCTCTTTACTTTCAAATAACCTAATATTTCTTTTCTCCATACCTTAAAGTAGTCTATCTCCCAATAGTTTCTTAGTGTTCTGTCTTCTACAGGTTATGCAAGTTGGACCAAGGAATTAGAGAGCTAAAGCTAGGCACTAAAATTTTAAGAGGAATATGTACCACGTGTATTTCTGTACCTTTTTTACCTATTGCAGTATAGTATTTTAAAAGTTAGGCACCAGCAAAAACTTCCTGATAAAGTTCCAATATTTACTGAAGTAAAATTAAGAGTTCACAGATAAGACAACATAAAATCAACCAACATAAACTTAAAGAAAAAAAACCAAAACAAAATAAGGGAGCATATGCTCTCCATAATGGGAGAAAACCTTTGCTATTACATATTTACAATGGATTAATGTCTATAGCATATAAAGAATTAGATATTCCCAACCCAAACAAGTTAATCATTAAGCTAAGAAATGGACAGTTGTCAAAAGGTAAATTAAAAGGACCAGGAATCATTTAAAACACTTTTAGCCATCATTTGACACTGTTGGGGAATATTTGTTTAACTATGCAAGGATGTGTTGCATTTGTTTATGATGTGAAATATCATATATAAATATCTTTTGAATTTGCTTAATTATGTAATGATGTGTTACTGTTTTACTTTGCCTGACTAAGGCACCTGAATGCTCTAATAAAAACCTGAATGGCCAATAGTGAGGGAGGAGGAATAGGTGATACTTCCTAGTAGGGAAAGTAGGGGGAGGAATTTAGGCTCAGGGTAAGAAGAAAAGAAATAGATGCAAGGGAAACACCAAGAACCAGTCACTCAGAAAAGGAAGAAGTAAAAGAGCAGGACATACAGAATGAAAGAAAAGTAAAAATCCCAGAGGCAAAACCTAGATAAATAGAAACATATTAACCTAAACTAAAAGGGCTAGTGGGACAAGCCTAAGCTATAATCAAGCATTCATAATTAATAATAAGTCTCCATGTCTTTATTTGGAAGCATGTTGGCAGCCCAATGAAATTTGCAGTTATAAGTTGCGCCTAACATGAGAATCAAATTTCCACTTAGGGTTTGAGAAAACTGAAAAGAAATTTAAATAAAAAGAAAGAAAAATGAATATATCTACTATAGGAGGAAGCAGAGTACTTGAGCAATCAACAAAATAAATAGAAACAGCAAGCTATCTAAAACATGCCTGGCACCATGTGGGCACCATCTTCCTAGAGCTGCGGTGGTTAAATGTACCTATCTGTTTCAGAGCTCCAATGCAAAATTTAGCTCTCAGCAAGGCCTGCAGGCTTAAAGTTTGGCTTTCCTGCACCAAAGGAAGGGGTAGAGTCAACTGCCCAAGCCACAAGGTGGAGGGCCTAGCTTCTACTTAGAAGTTTAAGGTTTGGCTCACATGATCATAGAACACTGCAGTTGCACAGTAAAACAGCTCCAGTCTAAAAACAAAACAGTTAAACAGTTTATAGTGTGCATAGATGCTTAAGAAAGAGAGCAAAGAGGGTATTGACAGTCATAGAAAAGAATGAGTAGGTTAAAAATAATTAAGTAAAGTCTTTAAAGAAATAATACAAGACTTTAAAAAGAATAAGTCACTTAAAGATGAGAAATACATGGGGAGTTTGGATCCTGTATGGTGGTTTGTTGTCTTTGAAATTTTTTAATGCTGATGGACAAACAGCAACTGCTGAGAGATATGGAATTGTAAAAGAAAATAGTGAATTAAACCAGCCTAGGTACTTTATGGCTGTCTTAGCTTTAAAATGTAATTCAAAAAATGTACTGTGTTGGGGAAGAGGTTATGCTTCTGCTTCCACAGCAAATGAAAGACTGGATTCCTACAAGATTAATATGCACCATATTTGATTAGAAGAGTCTCATGAAATCCTTGGCTACAGACATAAAGAAATAAAGCTAGAAAATATACAAGATAGGTTATATATAAGTTGATCATTTGACATGGGAACAGTGTTGTGGGGTATTAATTAAATATGTGTATATTTGTTTATGCTGTTGAACATTTCTTTAATGATGCAAAGATATGTTACATTCTTTTATGTTCCATTTGTTTAACTTTGTTGTGTTACTTTGCCAGTATAAAACACCTCGTTGGACTAGTAAAAAGCTGAACAGCCAATAACTAGGCAATAGAAAGGATAGGCAGGGTGGCAGGAAGAGACAGTAAATAGGAGATATCTGAGAAGATTGAGGAGAAAAAAAAAGGAGAGAAACATTGGGACCCAACTACATATATCCAACTATACAGCAAGTCATGGAGTAAGAAGTATTAAAAGACAAAATTCCAAAGGTAGAGGATAGATGACATAATTTGAGTTAAGAAAAGTTGGCTAGAAACAAGACAAGCTAAGGCCAGGCCTTCACAAAAATGAATAGGTTTGTGGCAGGTCTCCCCAAAGAGTAAAAAAAAAAAAATCACCAACTACAGAACAGTTCTGAGAGTGGATGAGACATGAATGAAAAATCTTGTTGGTTACAGAGTCTTCATGATTTATTAATCTCATTCTTTCATATGGCATTGATAAAGGTTTGGTTATACAGTCCTAACAAACTTATAAAAATGACAGATGTTTTAACCTGTTGAAACCTAAAACAAAAAGTCATCTTTGTGTGGCTAATGTACAATGCACAATCCATGATTGTGTTAAAATGCAGGTATGCATGTTACCTTTGAAAGTTTGTTTGTTTTCAGAATAAGGGAGTCATAGTGATGAAAATGTATGGCCCAGGTATTCTAGAGTAACTCTGTGGCAATTACCTTAGAGTTTTGCATTTAGAAAAATACCTAGACTGTTAGCTGAAATGATTAAACCTCCCAGATAATTATAGTCCATATTTTAGATAAGTCTTTTACTTTACCATCATACAGAAATTGGACAATAAATATTATACCTGATTGGTCTAATCAAAGGTGAACAGACAATATTGAGGTAGAAGGTATAGGCAGGACTTTCAGGTAAGGAAAGTAAGTTTGGAGGAGAAATTTAGCCTCTGTAAGAAAGAAAAAAAATAGACACCTGGGCAACACCAACTAGCCAGACAAGGAGGAACCCAAAAAGTAGGATATACAAAATGAAAGAAAGGTAAAAAGCCCAAAGTTAAAATATAGATGAATAGAAAAAGATTAAATTAAGTTAAAAGGGTGTCTGGGACAAGCCTAAGCTAAGGTCAAGCATTCATAATTAATATTAAGTCTCCATGCCTTTATTTGGAAATTGGTTGGCAGCCCAAAGAAATTTACAGTTGTATGATATTAAATAAATGAATATTGGTACTATATTGATGTGCTTCTTTCTCCAGTTGAAATGACTTTTATTAAGAAAATAAATAACAAATCAGAGAACCCTTATATACTGCTCAGATATAGAAAATAATATTCCAATTAAAAACAAAAGCCTATAAAAATTTTAAAACAAAGTTATTACATAATCTAGCTATTCACTAGGTATATTTCCTACATAATCCAGTCAAAATACAACAAAGGTATTTATTCCACAAATTATATTTTTAGTAATAATCAACAACGTGTGAAATCAGCCTGGGTGACTACCAACAAAGAAATTGATAAAGAAAATGTGTGTATACAGAAAAAGATTTTATTAATTAACCCCAAGTAAAATTTGAAAGTATAATATTTTCAGGAAATAAACAAAATTGACCATCATTGTAGTAAGTAAAATAGATTCACCTCTGACAAATATCACATTGCTTCATAAATCCTAGATTTTATACAAACATATAAAATTGCTATATGTGATATGATAGGTTGGGAAAGGTGAGAAAATAGGAGTATGCCCAAGGGCTTGAATATGATCAATGTGCAAAATATAATAGACAGAAATTATTATGAAATCAATCAATCTGTCAAATAAAAGTATGGCAATAGCAAACAAATTTAAATATCATATTCCTCAATAACATTTAAAAGTAGAAAATAAGAGGGCATATTTGAAGAGAAAATAGCTTGTTTTCTTTTGTTTTTGAATAACTGTTCAAAGAAAACAGTCATTAGATCTATAATAGGAGAAGTCACCAGAAGTTACATTGATCATCAGAAAAGCAAAAATTTGTTTGAACAAGTCAAACACAAATGACAAATCTACCACAAAAGAACTACAGTTTGACAGATGAGAGATTTCTCAGTGATAATTAAAACCTGAAATAATTGGAATAATAGCTGTCAGACGCTGAAAGAAAATATATGTGAATAAAGAATCCTATATAAAGACAAATAATCTTTTAGTATATTACTTTCTCCATTGCTATCATAAAATATCGAAGGAAAGCTAATTATGGAATGATGAGTGACACTAATTCTGAGTGTAGTCAGTGGCTCTCCATTGCTGGCAAAGTACAGTAGTTAGAGCTTGACGCAGCTGTTCACTTTGAGCCACAGACAGAAAGGAGAGAGAGAGAGAGAGAGAGAGAGAGAGAGAGAGAGAGAGAGAGAGAGAGGGAGAGAGGGAGGGAGGGGAATACTCTTGTTCCATTCACTTCCTCTTTTACGTACGCATCAGATTCCTTCCCGTGTTTGTTGTAATTAGGGGGAGAGGTG
>JAQHUG010000105.1:6045639-6070031 GCA_028555095.1 Dicrostonyx torquatus | reverse complement strand
AGATGGAGGGGGGAAGGCCTAGGGCTTCCCATAGGGCAGGGTATCCTGCCCCATCTTAAGGAAGCAGGGGGAGGGCGGTGAGGTAGTGGGGGAGCGGGAGGGCCGGTAACAGAGGGAGTAAATGTAATTTTTTCTTGTAATAATAATAATACTAATAATAATAATAAACATTAAAATAAAAAAGTAAGACAAAGAACTACTGAAGAAGATACATGACACTAAGCTCTGGATTCCATATGAATAGCCACACAGATGAATAAACACACAGATACGCGTGTTCACAACTTAATATGCTCAGAAATGAGCATCCTCACATATTAATATGAACACATACACACACACACAATACTATAAGAGTTCTAAGGTTACCAATCTAAAGAGTAATAAATATCTGAAATGG
Organism: Dicrostonyx torquatus; assembly: GCA_028555095.1. Classification (NCBI taxonomy): domain Eukaryota; kingdom Metazoa; phylum Chordata; class Mammalia; order Rodentia; family Cricetidae; genus Dicrostonyx; species Dicrostonyx torquatus. The sequence goes on along the minus strand of JAQHUG010000105.1, from coordinate 6,069,631 downwards.
AAAAATTATCCTCACTTTCTTATTGCATTTGGTATATGTATTGAACATGTCAACTAGAATTCTAAACAATTTAAAATTAAGTATACTCTCAGTTATGGTTATCTGGGTTCAAAATTATGGCCTTTTAAATTCTTACTTGTTTTTCTTTCATCTTGTTAGGTCTGTTTCTTTAACACAGACTGTGATGGAGACTTTTCCCAAATCATCATCACTGTAGTCTAGTTTGAAAAGACTGGTCTACTTCTGTCTAGACATGAAGGAAAGGAAAAGAAAAGCAATTATCTGCTTGACCAAAATTATTGTAGAAATCTTCTTAGTTCTTTCTCAGAGCAACATTGGGAGGTCTGCTAGACAAAGTCCAAAATGCCAATAGCACAGTATTACATATGTCATTTTTTAGATAAGGAACACAATAAACATTGTCAATTGATTGAAAATCTCAACCTGATTGTCAGGATGAAGAAGTAAGGCCTAAATCATGGCCTTGGATATAAATTCTTGGAATTTAATCTGTGTATAAAGTAGACCTATTTGTCTTCTATATTTTCTTTTCATTGAAATAAATTATAAGAGACTGGTGTGCACATACATTAATGTTTCTCTGTAGGAAGGGGTAGAAACTTTAAATCATTCGTTTATACTTATGATAAGCAGCATTTCTGTTCCAGAGCCAGTCTCAAAATGAATTACGGCCCAACTGCTTATTAGTTCTATGAATAGTAACATGATTTGGAGAATTCTCTCTGTTTTGTCCAGGGTTTCTTCTTTGATAGTATAAAAAATAAGTACAAATATAAATAAGTACAATGAGTAATTTACTGTCCAATGAACAGTAAATGCTCATGAAGGTTATCTAATACAATTGTGTTAACTGTTGATGGTATCGTAAAGGGGGCTTATTTCCTGGGAGCAAACCATAAAGTGAGGACCAGGATCCTTGTACTTCTATATTGCAATGCTCTCTGGATTTTTGGAAAGTGTTAGTTGTGCTGTAAAAGCAAGAAAATTCATATGTTCCTTATTTGCATATATGGAGCAATTGAGAGACAAGTCAACCAACAGTTTGGGATTTAAATGACTAAAAATAGATTTATGTTCTCAAAATTTACTTGAAAATAAACTGAGAAAATGAAGACATCTCCTTCTCCCTGACTTGAAGACACAACTTTCTTTAACTTCACTATTTTCTGCTCACATCTGAGACATTGAGGAATGTAACATGTGTATGTTCATTCCCATTTCCTATCTTTTATTCGTGCCTATTACCAAAGGCTACATTATAGTCTTCTAAAATCTGTTATCATAGTTTGAATGTTAGATCCTTTTAACAAAATGAGAAGTCAAGGTAATTTCTAGAGTATTCTAGATCCCAGAGTGATGACATGCAGGCCTCCTTACCACCTCTTCTTGGTAATGGCCGTGCTCTTTAAAAACATGTCAAAGCACACACATTGTGATTACACATTACAGAACAAACCTAGTTGAAATTCTACCTTACATATCAATGAGAATGCATTGTCTACTTCGTTAAGCAGAAAACATTTTCTTAGTATGTTAACTTTCTGCTAAGAAATAATAGCAGTTGGTTAAATATATGTTTGCTTGTTTGACTAAGGTGGCATTGAGGGAGAAGATTATTTTGCCTTGGATTTGATTGCTTAAATACTGCACTAAATACCTGGCTCATTTTTCTTTGAGCCGCCAGCCCATCATGGTGAGTTGATTGATTCCCTTGGTGTATGGATGGAGCTTACCAAAGGGATTTGTTTTCATTTTTATGAACAAATACCATCACTGGAATATGAAGACAGAATGCCCAAATCTGGTTATACTCCCAACTTTCCATCTGTTGTTTAAATACAAGTGGCCATTGGTATATCAATCTGTGGCATATTTCAGTAAATGCAATGGGAGCAACTTCCAATGCTTAATTGCATTAGAAATGTAGTGCAGTATAAAGAAATAATAACCTTTTCCCACCATATTACATAATTTACTTGACTATATGGGCAGTCAGACTTTATAAATTACATTTTTAAATGATCTTACATTTATATATTCTTTTACTGAAGATGAATTTGAAGGATTCTAAGATTCTTCTGCTTTTATATGATAGTTCCTATGATTTATTTATTTACTTATTTCACTACCCAGTGGTCCACCACATCACTTCATGTAAGCTAATTATTGAGAAATGTCATTCTTAATGAAACCAACAAACCCCCATCTTCACAATTTTTTTCATTTAATAACAAAGAAAATTTTATGTAAATTTCCATTTTAAAGTGTTTACTTTATATTCAATTATCTCAGGTGAAAGATTTGACATATCTATTATTGTATAGCACAATGACTGCTAGTACTTAATTTAAAATTGAATATTTACTTTAAAATATCTTCTAAAATGAATAAGCTAATCTCAGTAAGTATATCTAATAGAGCAAATCTGAAATGTAGTTTAGAAGCAAGTTGAATAAAACGTCATTTTTAAAATTTTAAGCACAAAATTAAAACAAGCTAGTCATGCTGCAAATGATATCGCAGTCATTCAGTAGGCACTACTCTTTTATCTTAGCTATATTTGTGAACTAACTTTCTTGTCAAAAGGAGGATGCCATCAGCATGCTGATAACTGAAACACAATTTCCTATTGAAAGAATCAGAAACCTGAGTATATTCTTCACCAAACATGGCCGGAAGAGAGTTTGAATTTATTCTATGAAAAGCAAATTCTTATGCTCTGTCACAGAAGAGCACTTCTGGGAAAATAAATATACTAAATACCTGACTTTGTCATCAGCCTGTGCTGTGCTTCCAGCAACTCAGCAGGGAGACAAAGGCCTCATAGGAGGCTCTTCAGGAGATCTCCCCTGACCACCAGCCCTTGTGCTGTCCTCAAATGTCTCTGCTCATAACATAGCTTTTCTTTTTCCCTGTGGAACTGTCAGAATTCCTGGTTACCAGATATTTTGATTTGTAGTCCTTTTAAATCAGAAATGAAGTTTAATGCCCTATATTGAAATTCTGTTGTGCTTGGAACACAAAATTCTTACTATTTTTTGTCATTTAGAAGAAAAATAAATGCCTCTTTGAACCCTGTAGCATGTTTTGCTTGCTTCTCTTCTAAAACATAATCCAGAATATTTAGAGGAAACTTTGAAATTCTGTTCATATCCTATTCATGCTTTACATTATTCTATTTTATATTATCTTATCAAACAACACTATTTTTAAACTTTTATCCAAGTCCACTTGGATTATGGAGAGGGCAAATTCAAATCTCATCTTTTTTTTTTCATCCAGTGTTTGACTTTGCCCTCCCTGCTACCTAGAACAAGCAGAATGACTTCCTGCCACACCGGGTAACAGTGAAGTGCATGGAAAATGAATAATGGCCATCAGTCTTTCTCATGTTTTTAGCAACAAAATCCTTTTATTTTACCTACAAACCTGCCTAATAATAATGTTTCTGTCTTCCTATGTACACTGTAGTCAAGAAACATATTTGCCTTGAGGCAAATTGTATATGTGGCCTGAGAATAATCAGTCTCTGTAGATCCCAATCTTATTTTTATATTCTCAAGAAACAAATATTGCACTTTGTGTACAATATATTGAGTATGAAAACAATTTATACTGAATACAATTCTTGGAAAATAGAAAAACAAAATAAAATCAGCAAAGTACTTTTCATTTTGTGATAGTATAGCAATTGCAGAATTTCCAGTTTTAAAATAATAATCACAGAAAAACAGGGATTCTTCACTTGGTGCAATGCTAAATTGCTCAAAGATTGCACTGGTCATTTTTCCTCATCTGTATCAAAATACATTAAGGTATTTCAACAATCCTGTAAGACCAGCTTCCCCAAACAGAAGTTCCTTGCTTTAGACATAGCAAAAGCATGACAAAATTCTGTCTTTGTGAGTGATTACTGAAACTCAAATATGGCAATGTGTGAACAACTGATACAAAAAAAGGTATAGCGGGACCCCAATAGGCCATCAGCTTTTTCTCATTTGCATTAAGACAGTAGCTCAATAAATAGGAGAGCTGTCACTTCCAGTCTATCCTGTCATTATGGATTCTTCCATATTGTTTCAAAAATGGAAAGGTTATAGTGCGTACAGAGACAAGAGAATCAGAGCACAGTGTGTCTCTAGACAGCCTTGGTGGTTGCACAAAAGCTTAAATAACACAATTAAGAAAAACACCATTAAAATAATCAAAATAGAATGAGCAATGATTATTAACCCTTCAACATGCCAAAGACTAAGCCATAATGAAACGAATACTCTGCCTTGAGTTCACCAGAAATGTTAATCATGATTTCTAATAGTCTACACACAACTCAAATCAATTATTTAGAGTAAATATAGTTTGGAGATGCCATGTGGTTTATTTATGAGTTCTGAAGCTATCACAAGCCTTTAGGAGGCAGGGCCTAGCTAAAGAAAAGTTATGTAATTGGTATGTTCCCTTAAGAGACATTGTGTGTCCCAGTTTATTTTTTGTCATTCTCTAACTCTCCCCTACCCACCTCTTTGTCCATCTTCCAAAAGCAACATGACTGTGGTAGTTTGAGTAAAAATAAGCCCCTAGAAGCTCACATATTTGAATGCCTAGTCACCAGGGAGTGGCACTATTTCAAAGAATTAAAATTAGAAGGCATGGCCTTGTTGGAGGAAGTGTGTCACTGGGGGTGGGTTTTAAAGTCAAAAGCTAATCCTCTGAAACTAAAAGCAAGTACCCAGTTAAATGTTTTCCTTAATACGAGTTGCTTTGGTCATGGTGTCTCTTCACAGCAATAAAACAGAGATTAGGATAATGACAAAGTAACCATAAACTGAACTTCTACAAATAGCTATTAAAATAAGGTCTTCTCGATATCTAAAATTATAGTTCAGTTATTTTGTTACAGTGATCATGGTGTATTTTAACACAAAGATATAATTTCTGACATTCCATTTCAGAGATGAAAAAACTGAAGTAGACAGATAAATGAATATTTTTTCATAAATTGTAGTAATAAAACATGAAAACTACATATCAATTTATGCAGTCCTCTTCTTGGAACCTGTGGCCATTATGTTATACTTCTCCTTCTCCAGTGAAGATGTGTTATCACTATCAATAGTTTACAGATGAAGATAATTAGGCTTAGAATAGGGCGATTTCTTAACTTACATTTCAAGGTCACAGTGCTGAAATTAAGACCAAGGGGCATACTATTAAGTGATATTCTGTAATATAAAGTCTTTTTTATCCTTCCTCATGGGGCTAGAGTTTCATTTATCAATACCTATTTGGTCCTATAAATATTACGTTTGTAGGCACTGGAAAATTACATTTTCTATGACTGCCTAGATCCTGAAAACATAAAATCAGAAGTACTATCTTCTGGTCCAGCTGTCAGACTAACGATGTTGAAGCCCTGCATGACATAGCAGCTGCATGCTGTCCTTGCATATACCAGTTTGAGCAAATGACCATTTATCTTTTCATTATACTGGGGGGTGGTTGATTTTAATTACATGCCAAATAAATAGCAATATTTTCAAGTGGACTTAAAATTTGTTTTAGCATTCTTCATTTGCTCATTTTTGAAAGGAATGTTGTTTTGGGAGCACAACTGGGGTCATCAAACATGCAGAAGCCTTTCCAGTTATTCTGTGACCTAACTGCTGAGTTTCTTTTGATTTCTTTGATATTAAACTCCAGTCACATGAAGTTGGAATAAGAAACAATGACCCATCATTGATAATAAATCTAACCGATTTCCTTTCTCAGGAATATAGGTCATGGAACGAGAAGATAAACTGCATTTTGTAAGACACTTGCTGGAAAACCATATTTAATGCCTTCATTTCCCAAGAGAACTTGAATGGAATCCAATTAAATAACCTGTGCTCTGTGATATTGGAAAGGAAGACACATGAAGCCATAATCCAGCACTGTCATTGCTTAGAACATTGCCAGTGGAACAGACTTATACTGGATGAGTCCAGTAACATCTTTGGAACTGATCATAAGTTTTCCTTTCCTAGAACTTTTTTGGCTTGCTACAGATGAATGAGAAATACGTCTCAAAGGCTGTTCTAAAGACCGACACAGATAGAGATTATAAAATGACTAATCAAACACCTTATGTCAGGGTAATTATGAATGTGATTTCTTATTGACCGAATCTCTCAATACAAAATTGAACAGTTTGATGTGGACAGTCACACTTTAAACCATGGATAGCATAATGAAATCTGTGCTGCATTATAAAACAGACTTTCTTTTCTTGGTTATAGGAAGTCATGTAGCAAACTCAGTCATAACAAATCATCCAGGAGACAGAAAACTCTCAATTTGTGACTTAATGTAATGGTAGTTTTAGAAGACTTTCTTTAGCTATTACTTCTCTACTGGCAAACTCTCCTAAGGATGTTGTCTCACCATAAGGAAAAGGCAAATGTTAAGTGCAATCGCTTTGTTCCTATCCATAAATATCATAGCACTTTCTGATACCTTACACCGCTGTCTATCTTCATGCTCTCGAATTATAAAACTTATTTCACAGCAAGTGGCTTATTAAAACTCCGGCCATCACACAGCATTCCTGCACACTGGCTTTTCAATTTTGTTGTTGCTCTTGATTCCCTCTTGCATATGTATTTGCCGGGAAAACCAATTACCAGATGGCACATGGTTATTTTTACATTTTGTATGGAGGGCTTCCAGCTGATAATTATGACATTACAGGAAGACTCCTGTGCATTGCTTTAAGAGTTTTTGGCAGAGGCCACCCTAAGATTTTCATTTGACTTTACACCTCTTGACTGAAGGATGTTTATGAATTATCTGTAGATAATTCTCTTAAGTGTCAAGGAAAAAAATTCCCTTTTCTTAAATGGAGTTTCATAAGCATACTGTGCATAAAACAAGAAAGTCTTTTTCTACCAGAAAACTTGTAAGTGTTTGAAATTTTCTCCTTTAAGGTAGCTCAGGACAAATTGTCACAGCCATTGTACATTAGAAAAGGCCAAGTCTGGCAGTCCACGTGTTCCTGAGGTGCTCAGAACTGTCAGAGGGCATCTGTGTTATAGTATCCAGCCTCCTTTTGTCATTAGCTCTCTTGCTTTAATGCTTCTGATGAATGCTCTGAGAGAGGAAAGGGGAAGACTGAAAGCAAAGGTAATAGTACAAAATGACTATAATTACAATTATGTAGTAGTAATAAATCCAGAATTGCAGTGTAACACACCAGAGTAGTGTCCAGCCTTGAAGCACATTAGAATTAGAATTAATAGACTCTACTTTTCTTAGTATCAACCCTCAATTGAAAGGTGCCTTTGTTCATAGAGAAACACTGTCTTGTGTTCTTGCTATGCTACCAATTTGGAAATGTCCTCACAATTCTTATTTTAAATGTGGATATGTGTGATATTTTGTTGAATGCCACCAAAATTTTCCTTTTGATCCACATCTGCTGCAAAACATATACATCTCTGAATGCACGTAATAATGTTGCCATGTTAATGAGAGAGAAGGATGGTTATTACAGCATCAACAAAATAATTCTGGTTGAATCTACTATACATTTTAGAAAATGTTTCCCTAATATTAATATACAATGCTGTCTGACATAACATCTTCAGATAGCTTTATTAAGTTTCAGAAGAAATTTCAAGTTTTCTCCTTGTTTTGATAAAGATAAAATGCTATGTAGTTTATTTGAAATTTGCCCCCAGAGAATGAAAGACTCAGTAGACATCTTTGTGCTTCCAGACTGTATTCCCCTGCTCAACCCCAGTGAAAGTGAAGCATGAATAATTTGGCACTGCTGTCCCTGTATTTGCATTTAGCTCACATACATTAAGCTAATTAATCATGTTGTGTCCTAACTCTCCTTAGCAAATGAATTAACTATTCAGAAAACCAGTAGCAAAGTATTCAATTCTTTAAATAATATATGCATGCAAAAATATTTGAAACCATTTCTATCTTACGTAAGCAAATATTTATTGATAGCTGATGCTTTTATTAGGATGATCCTCTCCCTTCTCAAATGTAATTTCTATCTGATTAATACAGCAAAATTTGAATCCATGACTGTTGATTGTTCACGCCATTAAAATACTTCTTTTTCATAAAGAAGAGTAGGCAGCCAAAGTAACTGTAGCAAGCAAAGCTCCTTAGAAGATTAATGGGCTCAAGAAATATAAGATGACTAGGAGAAGAAAATCAGTGCTGATAATATCTTTATAATTTCTGATGCTAAATCAATTTCTAAAGTGAATGTACATCTTTTGTGCTTTAAGTGAATAAAATATAATCAGCATTGCTATGTTCATTATGTGTGGCCATGCCATAAATCCTCTAACTCTTCCGGACTCTGATTCTGATGATTAACACTTGTTACACTGAGACAATGCATTAGTCTGGTAAGTTGCATAGTCATTGAGTCACAGGAAGGTTCTGATCGTATTGGACAGGGTCAAGAAAATCCTTGCTTTACTTGACATTATCTTTCTCTCATTCCCTGTTACGGAGACAATCCAATGGCTATAGGAAAGATTGCAGGGTCTGTGTTTGAATATTTTTCTCTCACCCCATTAATGGAAAAAAATAGTGGGAAACCAACTGAGACTGAGGTTTAATTTAAAGAAACTTTTTCAAATTAACAGTTACCCTTTCACCTATAGCAATGTATCTCTGTTTTCATCTTTCTCAGCTAACTTCTATGAATTCTCAAAAGTGTTCACTATCAAAGCACTATCAATAAAGCTTATAGGAGTCGCAAATTAAAATAAGTGTCCAATATGTATAATACATTTCTGTATAAGTGGTGTTCTTGAGAAACTCTAGGGTTTTGTTTAGGTTGGGGGATTGTTTTTTTTTATTTTTTTTTTTTGGTGGTGGTGCTATTTTTTTAAGTAAATTGTTTTGCTAAATAAAGATTAAAAATGAGGGAGGTAAGTTATTATCAGCTCCTAAATGGTCAGAAAACAGAATATTTATCAATTTAGATGAGGATTCTAATTCACTAGCTGAACAGCTTTTATAAATCAAGAAAATATTATTACTGGTATCTCTGGTTTTTAGATATGTGTTGTGCTTTTATAGAATCTTAACCTTTAAGATAAAACCTAGGTTAAGAATATACATATAAAAGAATTTTCCTGACTATTATTATCACATCTTTAATACAACACTGAAATAAATAATGTTTCCAACCACAGATAAATTTATAGCCTCATAAATACTTTTTCTGTTTGATTGTATTTTTGAGACAGTCTTTCTTTGAGTAGTTCTGGCTGTCCTGGAACTCACTTTGTAAACCAGGTTGGCCTCGAACTCATAGAGATCTGTCTTCTTCTGTCTTCCAAGTGCTGGGATTAAAGGTGTACTCCACCATCACCCAACATCAATAGTATGTTTTTATTAACATAATTTTTACAAATTGATTCATTGGGAAATTCATGTCATGCACCCCAGTACCAATCATTTCCCTGTCCTTCCATGTCTGCCCTTCACCCTTGAAGTCTCCCTCCCCACAAAAAAAATAAAATAAAATAATCACTTTGCTCTTCTGCCCTTCTGCCCTTTCCTTCACCTTTTTTTTTATTGTAGTGGCATTGGGAGCTCTGTTGTGGCACGAGAATACTGGACTCTGGTACAACATCATTACTGTACCCTCACCAAAATTTCTGTTGGATACACTGTACTAGTCATGGAGATCCGCAGGGCTGCTCCCTTAATGCACTCCAGCAGGTCACAGATGTTGTGAATGTAGGGTAGGATAACTCAAAGTCCTTCCTGTGGGTCTGGGTGGTAGCTGAGGTGAGCTCAGTCCAGACCTCCACCAGGACTGCCCCCTCTCCCTCAGGCAAAGGCCAAAGCCAACTCTCCAGTGCCCATGCCACTGAGGCCAAATGTTCCTCATATATGGTAAGGGTTGGGACCAGCTTTCCCACATTCATGGCCGGTTCTCCCATCATGTTCAGGCCACTGGGACAAGTTCTTTGGGAGAGATGGGAACAGCTTTCTCACTGAGGTGGTCTACAAGGGGCAGGATCAGCTTTCTGGTACCCAGGCCACTGGGATCAGTCTCCCATGGACCCTGGTAGTAACAGGCCACAGGTATCAACAGAGATCCTGACTATGATAGATAGAACTCTAGGTGAAAAGGGCCAGCGAAAGGAACACACCCTGACCAGAGCCAATAAAAACATACCCTGACACTGAAACCAGAGCAAACTGTGATTCTTTGGCTCTGAAACCAAAACAAGAGAAAGAAATACACTCTGACCCTGAAACGAGAGCCAAAAGATTAAAAGGGGTCAGTGGAAGAGAACAAAACATTGTGGCCCTGAAACCAGAGGCAAAGAAACACAACTTGCACTGACCAACTCAGAAAGAAACCAACCAATCCCTGGGCATTAAACCCAGCCAATCTCTTCTCTTATGTTTGTCCAAGTTTAGGGATTGAAGTCCAACCAATTCCCACTCTGAAAATCTCTGCCCTTAAGAAGCCCTAGGTAAACCTCATGCCTGCTCTGTTTAATGCTGCGTCCTTCCACCCTGGCAGAGACAGTTACTCTCCTGAATTCTTACCTCCCCCAAAAAAATCTCTTGAATGAGGTTTGAATGATGACCTTCTTTCACAAGAACAGAGACAGAGATGGAGCCTGGGCATAGAAGAACAGCGCAGGGCAGGGCATAGCATAGCAGAGAAGAGAAGAGCAGAGCAGGGCTGTAACATTTTAGCTGGGAAAACCTTCCACCAGCAGAGCAGAATTTTTACACTCAGGGGAAGGGGAACCTGAGCAAAACAGTAACAGCTTTGTTGGGGAACCCCTCCACTGATCTTGGGGAGGGTGTAGGGCACTGGGGAAACTTTTCCCTGTAAGCTACTGTGCTTACAATGACTTCATGGTATTCCTGGCTTCAGGTTGCCAGAACACTTTTCCATCTGAGTTGCAATGCTTACAAAGAACCACAGACCCAGACATGACCCTCCGCTGCAGCTCTGGTCCAAGATCACCATGTCCCTGGGTAGCGTTGCAGTCCACTCAGATTGGTATGGACCTCAGAAACAAACGTAATAACCTCACGTGGCCACCCAGACTACAGGCATCTGCAGGGTTTTCAGTGGCAATGTGGGCCAGGGACATCTTCACACCACCGACCCCAACGGTGGTCTGAGGGATTTGGTAGAGTCTGGGGTGGAATGAGCCTTCCTTTTGAATCCACCATTAGATTACCCATGCTCAGGCCTCACAACCATACATTATTAATTAGACAAGGTGGGTTATAAGAAGGCATGTATTTTGGAAGGGTTCTTGGGAAGGGGTTTGGAAGGAGTTGGAAAGGGTAAACAAAGACAGTTCTGATCATACTTCATTAAGCACATGTATGACATTTTCAAGAACAAAAATCGTTATTTTAAAAATAAAACATAATTATAGTATAAGTTTTTTTTGGTTTTGGTTTTGTTGTTGTTACTGTTTTGTTTGTTTGTTTGTTTGTTTGTGTTTTTCGAGACAGGGTTTCTCTGTATAACAGTCTTAGCTGTCCTAGAACTAGCTCTTGTTGACCAGGCTGTCCTTCAACTCACAGAGATCCGCCTGCTTCTGCCTCCCAAGTACAGAGATTTAATGCATGTACCACCACTGCCTGGCTAGCATAATTTTTTTAAAGAGAAGAATTTCTCAATTTCTCCCTATTTATTTTTTTAAAAAGTACACTTATATGTAATATGTTAGAAAATTAAAATAAAATTATCTAATCCCTAACTTACAAGTTATAAAATACATAAATTTATTGATCCATTCTCAGGAAGTCTAGACATCCATAAAGAGGGTAACTACTAAATCCAATCTATAGTTCATAAATGACACCCTTGGCTCTTTTGTCAGTAGAACAGTTACACAGATTTCATTAATAAGGGCACTAAATTATTTATAGGAGACACCCTTCATTTACTAACTGTCTACTTCCAATACCCATAATTTTTGTTGTTAGGTTTCCGCATATTAATTTTGAGATTAATAAATATTTGTACCATGCATCAAATTTTAAGTTTGATATATAAAATATATGTATAATTATTACCATTAAAACTTTTTATTTTTATTTTCTTGGACCATAATATCTATCAATATTTATTAAATACAGTGTGATGTTTAGATTATGTGTTTTATGGTTACTTATCAACTTAAGGTAATTATATCTAATTCATTATTTTGCAGTATGTACTCTAAAATTCCTCACTTTAAGCATTTAAAATTTTGTGTCTCTAATAATACACTCCATTAATATTTTTGAGCCATAGAAAACCAAGAGAACCATGTCTATTGACAAAATATAAGTTCTCTTCCACATACTCTGTTCTTTGAGACAAATGTTGTTGACATAGCACAGTCTAGTCTCATCCCCACTTCAAAGTCTTTCTGAATCCTCCTCCTGAGTGCTGGAATTATTCGTGCATGCCACTAGGTTGCTCCTTTTCTTTAACAAAAATAAATATCCTAAGATATCCTAGTTTTCTAAAAGAGCCAGTATTGCAGACATTTGAATGTGGAAGAATTTACAGTTCAGTTTCAAAATCCTGTGAGTCCCTCGGGTCACTGAGAAGAATAGATATTCACATTCTATCTTCATTTGTATTCTAATATAACAACAAAAATACAGATGCATTTTTATATGTGTGTGAACAAATATGGAACATTCTACCCAAGGCATATGAGACAACTGTCCTTTGGATTAGAGCTATTTCTTTGGTCTGGAAATCATCACAGAATGAGTAGAGCCATTCTGGGTGGCCTCAAGCCTGCTTGGTCTGCTGCTGCTGCTTCCTGGCATCATGGAACTGTACTGCATGCATCATGACAAGGTCATTGCCCAGGAGGTTTTGCTAACCTTTGTGTACTGCCACAACACACATCTGCTGGCCTGACACTTGTGAAGCACAAATGATGTTATACGCAAGGCAGAATGCAGGAAAAAACAAAATGGGGGGTAGATAAAAGTGTTAGAAGGTGTAGTCAAAAGGTTTTGTCTTGTCGAATATTAAAGAGAACACCACATCAGCACTGCCGAGAGTCTGATAAAAGCTTATGAGAGTAAAATATCCAACCCTTTGGGATCAACAAATTGGAAAAAAATATTTCCCCACTCCTACTCTTGCAAATGTATTCTCATGTATTCTTATTTATTATAGTTAAAATATATGTATCTATCCACTGTACAGCAAAATGAAATTTTCAAGTAAATGGATGGAACTGGAAAATAGTCTGAATAAGGTATCCCAGAGTCAGAAAAAACAACCACTAATATGTATGCTAACTCTTAATTTTTAGATGTGAGTGTATAACCTGAAGTGACCCCAGAATTCAGGAGAGTAGAAAGGAGTGAGGGAGTATCTCTAAAAAGATGGATAGTAATATATAGGGACTATAAAGAGGGAAATACAAAAAAATGGCTCTGGGGACTTTAACTAGAGAAGGTAACAGAGAATAAAAAGGAGAGATAAACAGGATTACTGAAAAGCCATAAAGAAACATAGTGTTATATAAACTCATTTAAAAATTCATTATATGTGTATGCATACACATAAATTTAAAGGTATTATGATGCACAAGTTGATAATTTTGGCCACAGAAACAATAGGCTAATCAGTAAAGTCGCCATTGGCAAGCATGGGAAACCTCCCTTTGAGTTGTGGGTCAGAGAAACACACTTATCAAACAATATAGACTATAGTTGTAACCCTTGGTTACCATCCCCCCAAAACTTCGAGGTAAGATTCTATTACAGAAGACACCATACATTTTGGACTCTTCTTACAGAGAAATAGATGGACCTGTCTTGGAATTGCCTGGGGACTAGCTCTCATAGTATCAGAAGGTGCTATGCCAGCTGCAAAAGAGGAAAAAGTATTACTACACAACTGAGTCATGATGCTTATAAACCACAAGAATAACCCCGATGATGCATTAGAGCCACTAATATTCTTGGGGTAACTAAAAGCTGTCTAATTGTACTCAATAGAAGATAATTCATGCCTATTTCTGCAAACCTAACCGATGACGACTAGTATTTTCCTAAATCAATACAGCTCTTAAAATGTATCAAAAACACTTATTCATGTATCCACAGATAAAGGTAGTGCACACTCTTTATCAAAGAATGTTCATTTTGCAGCAGATGGAGACTATTACAGATGAAACCATTGAGAGGTTATTTATTTCAAAGGGGTCACCCCTAAATATATCTGCATACAAAAAACAAAACTGTACTTGAAAATAATCAATTATATTATAACAATGAAATAAATAATGAATAAATCTGTTTTGGGCCTGTGGCAGGACAGAATAGAGCTAGGCAGGAAAAATAAACTGAATGTTGAGAGAAAGAAGGCAGAGTCAGGGAGACACCATGTAGACAACGGGGAAGACAGATGCCGGGAAACTTGGAAGACAGATGCCGGGAAACTTGCCAGCAAATCACAAGCCTCATCAAAAAATACAAAATAATAGAAATGGTTAATTTAAGATGTAAGAGCTAGATAGCAATCTGCATAAGCTAATAGGCTAAGCAGTGTTTTAATTAATACAGTTTTGTGCAGTTATTTTGGGTCTAGGAGGTCAGGAATCAGACTAACAGTTCTGCCAAAACCTAAGGATCAGGGAAAATTATAGAAGAGAGGGTGAAAGAATGTAAGGGCCAGAGAACATGATACCTCTGGCTTGCATAGCATTTTGTAGCCTTGGAAAGGAAGTTAAATAGAGAGAATCTTAAGACTTTATTTGCCTAAGAAAGAACTGCACAGTGGCATCACTGTAGAGATGTAAATTTGAGTGAAAGAAATCTCACAAGGTCCTATGCTAGATAAAGACATATAGGCAATCACTTGTTACTGTGGAGAGAAAATTTGTCTTCTTCACAGATGAACATTGATGAGTTTTCAAGTCCAAGTAGTCAGTCCTAAACACATCTTTGTACAAGCAACATAAAATGTAGTCCGTCTATCTATTTATCTGTCTGTCTGTCTGTGTGTATATCTATCTAATCTGTCTGTCTATTTATCATTTATCTATCTATAATCTGTATATGTATATAGAGGGTTTATCTATATATAGACTACACATAAAAATACATGTATACACAGAATATAAATTCCACATACTCATATATGTATATTAAACATATACATATATTCTATATGCACATATGCAGCACCACAAACATATATCCATATTCTATGTACCAATATGAGTATATTACATATGTATGCATATATAGTAAAAATAATAATTAAACACAAAATGATGAATCCGAAAAGGAGTACAGCAGGGATACAAAAGGCATTGGACAGGATAGAGGAAGGGTGGGTGGATTTGATACTAAAACAGTGTACTCATGTATGAATTTTCAAAAACAAAAGTAGCAAACATATAAAAATTAGAATGAAATATGATCTCAGGAAAATACTGAACCCTAAAATTGCTTTGATGTATAGGGATCTCCTGTAACAACATTTAAAGAGCCTACACATGAGTTCAAGGACATGGCTCACATCCTTAAGGAGACTTTTAAGCTTCTGACTTTTCTAGAAGCTTGCACTGGAGTGTGTGGTGAAAGAAGAGAGGAAGAAAACGGCAGCAATACTGCTCTGAGGATAATTGATTTTGATTTGAGATGCTCCTTGTGAGCGGGTACATTGCCACCTTAAAGATACAAGTAAGGACAATATGACAAGCTTATCTTCTGCCATTATTTCACTATAGCAAGGATGTTTCACAAAACATCACTGACAGAATAAAATCAAGCTATTGTGACATTAGGTTACTAAAATGTTAGGCAAACCTAGAAAAAGGAGGGAAGAAATTTATACTCAGTTTGAGTCAAGGAAACATTAAAATATGCATGAGAGAGAGAGAGATCTCTGTGTGTGTGTGTGTATAAAACTATATATGTAAAATAGTCGATAAAAACATTTTTCAAGATTTTCATTTTCTTTCTATAAATACTGAGAAAATAAAACAAAAGTCGAGATTAAACAAAAATTAGATACTTGAATTTTTTCCATGTTGCTCATAAGTGTGTTTTGTCTTCCAGTCCAGCAAACTAACAGCAAATATCCATTATTTTGTTTTTAGTACATATTTATGTATCAGGTAGAAAATACATAAAACATTGCTAAACATAGTCCTATTTTCTGGCAACTGAACTTTATGAGATAAAAGATAAGCATGAAATGAGGTTGTAACCATGGAAGAAGGTAGAGCCTGCTAAAAATAAAAAATAAAAATAAAAAATGGCCTTCTTCAGAACAGAAGCGCCAATTAAACAGGGAACACTTCAGCCAAATCATCAGTTTGAGAATATGTGTTCATTTTCCCTTCAGAATGTATTTTGACATATTGCCAAATAACAGTGTTTTTCCTACTGTATTGATAAAATTAACTAATTGTTTCAGCTCTACAATCTTTTGGAAATAATTGCCGAGTATTTTAGTTGTACAGAGTAATGGGCTTCTGTAGGATTTTAAATTTGGCAAACATTTCTACATTTGCAGGTGGGTTAATTCTACTGTCTGTGAAACAAACATGTGGAGTGTCTTGTGGTTTGTTCATTGTGTTCAGTGTGAGTGTTCTTTTACTTTCTGTCTTTAATCACTTCTTGAGATAAATATAAAGCAAAACTAGCTTAGATATTATCAGTCATTTAATTCATCATGCTAATAGATTAATTTAGGGATAGAAATCCATCCAAGAGTCTTAGATTAACAGTGTTCTATTTTGTTTTTATTTTACTTTTCTTTCTTCTTTAATACATTACTTGCATTCCTCTTTCCAATTTGTCCCTTTCCTGCCTTTGACATGAGCTTCCATTCAGAAAAAGCTCCTTCACTCTGGCTGTTCTGCTTGGTAACCTTTCATCTAAGACAAGAGTCACTCCAAAGTGCTTCATCCTTTGGCTAGCTGGGAGTATTAGGCTTTTACACTTGATACACACTCAGATGAACAATGCAGAAAAATGATGACAATGATACAATATTGAATTTATTTGTATGCAAAAAGATATGTACAATTCACACAGAAATCTTGATGAACTTGACAATCCTTGTATAAACAAACAGACAGCAGAATGCCGTGGGTGATGTTTCTTTTAATTCTCTCATAATTAACCGATTAACAAATGTATTATTTTGAACCTATAGCACCTGTAATGTGTCATGCTAGGACTGTCTTTGTCCTTAAGATTTCTAAGAAAAATATGGAACGGGTGAATTGAAGATACATTTTATTGATAAATACCTACTTCATGGTGATTTGGTTTGGACGAAAAAGATATTGTATATGAAAGAATTTTCAAAATTCTGAATTTTGTTCTCTTAGGAAAAAAGTTATTTTTTGAGTTAGTTGTACCAGTCCTGTTCATAAGATTTTTTGGCAGATTTCTTGACCCTACCCACTAGATGCCAGGAATAGCCCTGAAATCTGCATTGGAAAAACCGAAATGCTAGATTACCAAATACCCTCTAGTTTTGAGGGGATAGTATAGTAAACCTCTGTTTAAGGACACACAAGTGGTGTATGAGGTCCATCTGTATTTGTGTTGCTTTCATTGGTTGAATAAAGAAACTGCCTTGGCCTTTTTGATAGGGCAGACTTAGGTAGGCAGAGTAGACAAAACTGGATGCTAGGAAGAAGAGCAGAGTCAAGCAGATGCCATGGTTTTCCTGCCTGAGACTGACAGTGGTTAGAATCTTTCCCAGTAAACCATGACCTTGTGGCGATACACAGATTTGTAGAAATGGGTTAGATCAGGATGTGAGAGTTGGCCAAGATGCCAAATATAATGGGCCAGGTAGTAATTTAAATGATACAATTTCTGTGTGGTTATTTCAGGTGTAAGATAGCTGGGCAGCGGGACGCAGCCTGCCGCTTCCTTCTACAACACACAAGCACACATGGATCATAAACCTGGTATCATAAGACATGTAATCTGTGTACATGATAAAAACTCAATAATGAATATGTATTTGTTGGAATCAAAAGTGTTAATAGGAAACCTTTAAAACATTTTGTTTGTGGGACAGAAAGAGCAACAATTTCCTGGCCCCACATGTTTAACTTTGTCCAATGTTAAAACCAAAACCCAACAAACAAACAACAACAAAAACTGGTCATGGATTTTCTATCATCTGCTCCTTCTATAATGGCTTCACAGATTAATATGTATTTTTGAGTCAAGTTCAACACTAAATTTATTCATTTTGTCAACTTCCATGGAAGGACTTTGGAGCAGATGTTCCAGAGAAATGTGTGGATGTGTTATATTAGGATAAACATGTGGGGATGAGACAGGAGCCAAATCATATCTGAAACTGGATCTTTTATTCACTAGCTTTGACCTTGAGCCAGACAATACAGTCCTCTACGGCTGCATTCTCACTGGAAACGTGTGCTGGTGTGCAGTATATGAATGTACATACACATATGGGCACATTGTGTTTATGTTCAGTACATGGGTGTGCATACATACATGGGCGCATGTACATGGAGTCCAGGAGTCAGAACCGAGTATTTCCCCTCAATCACTTTTCCCCTTATCTTGTGTGTGATAAAGTATCTCAATATAGTTAATGTTAAGCAATATTGCTAGGCTCCTGACACAGGCTCCTTTTGTTACTAAGCATGGGGAGCACAAGGTTCCTAAGCTCCAGGCTTCTTATATGAGTACTGGAGTTCTGACCTCAGTTCCTCATTATTAGGCAGAGAACATTGTCTTCTCACTTTGAAACAAAGCAATTAAGACTACCTACCACTTTTATAAAACATGATGAATGGGTGGGTTGAGAAAGCTCACAAAAAGTATCTAGAATGTTACACGACCATTATAAAAAAATAACTTTATTCCATTTTGCAGATGAGGACATCAAAAGCTGAATAAGCCTCACTAATTTGATCAAAACCAAACAGAACACATAAAAGAATTTGGTGTCAAAAAGATGTCCCTGTTACACATTTCTTAATGATGAGGTCATTATGGCAATTTGTCTTTTCTTTTTATTTGTATGAAAGTATAAAATCTAGTAGTAACCAAAAATATTATTTAGGTCTAAACAACCTAATCACCCTCTCATCTGCTAAGATTCTAATGTACACTTTCACATGTAGTTGAGTTATCAAAGATTGATAACCATAGAAATTTACTTGGAGCCAATTATGTCACAACCAAAATTTCAATTGATTTTACAATTCTCTAATTATTTTAATTTCATATTAATCTAACAAATCAACAGGAGTGCATTACCCCCCCCTGTCTTTGTCCTAAACTTTGATCAATGGCTCTTTCTGAAAAACAAAATTATATTTGGCTCCAGAGCATATGAATTATTATTTTGAAAAATATGTGCCTTTTTCCTTCTTATGAAAGTGCTGGTTAGGTTACTCAGGACTTAAGATCTCTTATGTTTGCAGTTGTGACAATCTGTGAATTTCTGTTTTAATGTGTGACTACCCCAAGGGATGAAAGCTGTCATTAGTGAGTGCAGACCTATTGCTGAAGAACTGCTAAATAAAATTAATGTCTTCATATTTACTAACCCCAAACACAAACATATTCCCTGAGCGTGTGACTGTGGAGAGGCTGTGCAACTGAACCGAAAGCCCTGGAGACAACTGCCTTGTACTATAAAGAAGATAACAATTTAACAACATCTGGTTTTTTCATTAAGCTGGAAAAGGTAGAGGAGATGAAAGGAAATGCAATTATTTTTGGCTGCTAAATTTAATTGGAGAATGATGACACAGCAGTTGGGACTGCTTCCTTGAAGATGTCTGTCTCCTCTAGGCTTCCAGTGACTAAGAGAGGAATTAACAAACTTACACTGCCAAACTTATTCTGAGTGAAAGTAGATTTTATCTGCCATAAAGATTCATGCTCATGAGTGACGGAGATACAGAGCACAAGCTTCTGTGGGATTCTTTACTCCTTTCAGAGCTCTGAAGAACCGTGGTAAATCCTGTCAGTCTGGAACTTGGGTAGTTCTCCAAAGCCTTGAACAAAGGAAACCAGATGACCTGTGCCAGATTTAATACTTTACACTTTCCTACCAGGGATACTCATTGCACCTTCTATATATGAATCATTTAGTCATGAACAAGAGTAAGCAGCCTTCAGCCCACCTTTGCACTTCTTTTCTTCTAGTCTTTTGAGTTAGGAGGTCTTGGTGTATATGGTTATATCCAGTTTCCAGGCACTCTTCATCACACAGAACTCACAATCTTTATTCTTTGCTAATAGAGCAAAATGAAAGATAAAAAAATACCCTATAATTAAATCACACTTTTACAAATCCAGGTGCTTGAACTTTAGGAGAAAGTTGATCACAGGAAAAAAGATCACAGCTAATCTCTATGCAAATCAGACTCAGGTCATATACACCTATATCCCAATGCCTACAAGGGCCAATAACTCAAGGTATCTTATACATTTTTAGAATAATCATTTATTTTTTCTTGTGTGGGAGTTACATTGCCATTTTATGCCCATTTTAACTAAGTCAAGATCTTTATTGATCTTGACAACAGTGAATTTCTAGAAGGGATTCTATCCCTTCAGATGTTTTACAACCTAATATTAAATAATAGCCACAAACACACATTGATTGCATGCTATATTCCATGCATATTTCATGTACTATAAATGTTATTTTATTCTGGTAATATTATGTGTATAAATATTATTCACCCAATTTTACACATAAGTGAAGTATAGCAGTGGAGCAGTAAATATATTATTATTATTGTAAATTCTCTACCCTTATCTTTAGTGGATAGGCCTTACACAAAGTTCCAGAATATTGAACATGAGACAATGATAAAAAGAGTTCCCAGATTCTCTAAGAACAATGACTCTTGAATCAGATAACAAGGATAGACAATATGCCAACTAACATCTAGACCAAAAGACACATTTGTACTTTTCCCAAAAATAATTTTTTTCTTAGCTATCATCTATCCATCTATCTATCTACCTATCTATCTATCTATCTATATATCTATCTATCTATCTATCTATCTCTATCTCTATCTTTTAAAATATCAGCAAAATTTGTCTGTCAACATCCCTGCACTATAGTTAAATATAGAAGAGTAACTTAAAAGAAAGGCCTGGTTTTGACTGACAGTTTTGGAGGCTTTAGCTGATGGTCATTTAACACCATTGCTTTGTTTCTGGACTGAGCCATCTCATCATGGCACAGCAATGTGTGGCAGAATAATGTTACTTACTTCAACAGCAAGAGAAGAAAAGAACACAATAAAGGGGCCAGTATCTTTTAGCCTTCACTAGGGATTTTTTCCACTGATCTAAGGATTTCCTTCTCATAAAATGCATGCCACCCCTAAGAGCACAAACTTGAAGGCTGCACCATGTAGATTCTTTAAGGGACATTCAGCATCCAAAACAGATCATGTGTCTACTGATTTCACAGGCTTTTTTTCTTTGTCACCATAATAAATCTCATCCTTAAGCTAGAGGACTTTAAGAAATGGTATCAAGACATGTGTTTAAATGAAGCTTATCCAAAGGCCAAACCAATAATTCTGATGTTTCAATTGTTTCTCTTATTAGAACCAACATTTTATAATTTAGGTGACACAATGATTTCAAGATATACCTCATTTCTTTCAACATTATGACTCTACATGTAGATCAAACCACTTATGAAAATAACGTGGGCAGCTGGGCTGTGTAAATAAAAGACAAAGTAGTACTACAGTTTCAAACTCCATCTCTGAATCCCAGATTGTTCACATTTATTTTCTATTAGAATCCAAATTTCATCACCAGCCCCTTTTGTGAGATCCCAAATTACATCTACATTTCTACATTTCTGTTCCTTGTCCTACATACATCTATGGCTGTCATTAATTTAATTATATTATTCCCTAATTAAGTAATCTACAATTTTTAGTATTTTGAGGTTAACCATGTCTTTCTACCTTGCCACGCCATGTTATTTGATCCCATGCTAATTTCTTCCTTCATGTGTATATAATCTGTCACAGCCCTGATATCTCTTCTTCTATATTGGCTTCTATATATACTGTACTCCACTAACCTTGGATGTTTTATATTTCAATTCTCTCAAGAACTGCTTAGATCAATCATTCAAATCTCCACTTACTCTGTGTCACTTTGAACAACACTCCTAGAGAACCAATTGCCAAAACAGAGCTGCCATTCTCTACAATGCCATTCTGATTCTCTGACTAGCAGCTGTAGCTGTATAAAATGGGATTAATCTCTCTTGATTTTCTGGATTTAATCTTCTTGCAAGAGAAGTTCTCGTTTACTTTGTTCACTTGCACATTCTTGAGGTAGGGCAAGAGCTTAGATAAAATTCTGAATAAAGAAATAAAATAATTGTGGTTGAGATAGATTTTGCTGATATAAAAAATACCTAAGTGTAGCATGAATACTAATTAGTGTTAATAATAGAAACTCAAAAGTCAGTTATCAGGGATTAAAGCTGTTGGATCAGAGAAGCAGAGCATTCAGTCACTAGAGAGTTGTTCCCTCTTCTAATGCTCAGACAGAAGGGGTGGTACTGTCTCTATGAATCCTCAGACTGCTGCTGTATCTACAAAACCTCATACTACATCTGAGCACTTGTCTCCTCCCATCTTATACTCCTCTTTTCGCCAAGCTATATCACTCGTCTGTCCACCTCCCTAGTGTAGGGATTAAAGACATGTTATCCCAAGTGCTGAAGTCACCTTTGTGTGAGCTCTACTTCTCTTTAGACAGATTCAATCTCTTGTAGTACAGGGTGGCCTTAAACTCATAGAGATCTGCCTGCCTCTGTCTCCTGGGTGCTTGGATTAAAGTACATACCACCACTGCCTGGCCTCTATGGCTAACTAGTTGCTTAACTCTGCACTCTGATCTTCAGACAAGCTTTATTTGTTAGATTACAAAATATCTACTACACCTGGGCTATAAAAGAAAAACAAATACAGCAAAAATATTTGGGAAAAGAAAATCAAAACTGTACTCCACGTAGAGATATGGAAATACATATTACTCGCTGAGGCTTTACCTAAATTTCAAGTATGATATCTTCTGAAAAAATTTGTGTGTTTATATATATATATATATATGGTATATATTATACACATATATAGCAACAACAAAAATGGATTTATTAGGTCCATTTTTCATTCTTTTGTGCATACTTTTACCTCCTCTTTTGGGATGTGTCCTTGTGAAATTTACAATAATTTGCTAAATTATATAAAATATAATTACAATAATATGCTATCCAGTAGCACAGCATAGGTTCTTACTCCTGACTAAAGCTTGGTTGCAAATGGTAGATTCAATCTTTTGTGTTATAGTCTTATTTATCACTTAAAATAGTTGTTTAGTTCTGCTTTTCTACTTTACAGGGAGCTTCCATTATAAAGAAATATTGAATTTTAATGTTTTTGTATTAATTCCTGCACTTAAAAGATTTCTTCTATATGTACTAAAGATTAAAAACTCATTGACTACTTTAGAGCACTATGTCATTCTCATAGACTGAGATTAAATCTCTCTTCATCTCCTGATGATAATCTTCTTATATTTTACTGGTTTAAAGTTCCTAATGTGTTTAATTTATTTTTATTTTTAGGTTTAATTCAGGGAAATGATAGTCATGCACAAATCAACAATTTCAAAGTCATTCAGATATAGAACTATGCTGGCTTTGAATATACTATGCCAACTTTTTTTGTTTTTTGTGATTTTTTTATTAATGTAAAAAGAAAAATTTACATTTACTCCACTTGTTCCCGGCCCTCCCGCTCCCCCACTATCCCACCACCCTCCCCCCTGCTTCCTTAAGATGGGGCAGGATACCCTGCCCTATGGGAAGCCCAAGGCCCTCTCCCCTCCATCTTGGTCTAGGAAGATGTGCATCCATATAGAATAAGTT